>JAVJIF010011185.1:0-115875 GCA_038442645.1 Agave tequilana | reverse complement strand
AGTACGAAATCCTTCAAGTAAGCAATAAAAACTGATATATATCTCATGAAAACATGCTAATTCACAAAAATTGACATTCAAGATCTATAAAGCACATAAATAAGCTCATGAAAACAAAATCATGAGTAAATATAAAGGTGAGTGTACAATAATAATGTGAATAATACATTCATGAGATAAAATAATAAAGCTTAAAACAAAACTTAAATGAAATTCTTTTTCTCTAAAACATGATATATCATATAATCATGCAATAATCATCAACACTAGGACATACAATTACAATCAACCATAAAATTGAGTATACAAATGAAATAAAGCATGTATAGCATGTAACTCAAAATTGTACATGTATAACACAAGTTTTAACAAAACTTGCATATTATCATATGATATAAACATATAAATCAAAATATAAAAAAGATAGGCATGTAAATTCATTTGAAAACATGAATAAAGTTTTTTAAAAATACATGTATAGCTAGCAACCAATCAACTCAACTATAAGTACAAACAACATATGATAGAGCTTAGCTTACTTACACTAACATATAAGCATTTAAAAAAAAATAAAAGTGGAGGGTGAAATGATTACCAACACGATGTAGCCAATCCATTTCAACAAAATGAGGTGGTCCTCCCACCAAAACACCTTGATAGCGATGCATTCATGATGTGTCTGTCAAACTCTGATTGTATTTACTAGCAAGGCACCAATCCTCTCATATTTTGTGAGAGCCCACACCTGCATCAAAATAAGAGGCGAGGATTTTGGTACCCATATCTTTTTGGGTCCACGGGGGTTAGTGGCATAGGGAACCCAAACATTCTTATTTGCAAAATTTAAAGAGGTTAATCTATCAAAATATAATTTTGTAAGATGACAATTGCAGCCACAATGTGTATATATGTATACTCTAGCATACAAATGAGTGTGATGAGTATGAGATGGTGGCGTGAGATGTATGCCGTAGGGTATGTGCATGAATATGTGAAATACAATCCTTTTTCACTTTAGAATAGAAAATTTTTCTTTTTCTTTCAAAATAATTTTCTTTTTTCAAGATTTGTTTTTATTTAAAACACAATGTCCTTTTATTTAGAGATCAAAATAACTTGATTTTTTTCAAAAAGTTATTTTCTTTTGAAATAATTTCAAATTATTTTGAAAAGAATATTTTTATTTTAATAAAGAATTATTTTCTTTCTTCAACTTCTCATTTTCATCTTTTAACAAATCATTTTTTTTAAGAAATTTTTGACAAAATAATGCAAGATCATCATATGGTATCTCAACCTCTTCATCTAGCTCGAAATCAGAATTTACCTTAATGGGGCCCCCCTTGGACCATGTAGCACACGTTGGAAGTATCACTTCCTTCATTCGAGTCACTCTCCTTGTTATGTAGAGTTTGTTCACCAGAGTGATAAGAGTGTTCCAAACTACAAAAGTCGGATCAATATTAGAAACCCTAGATAAATATTCATCATTTAGGGTTGACTTTAAAGCATGGATGATTTTTCCATTGTCTCAGAAGTTTGCCATTTATAAATATGAATCTTTAATGGTGGTAAGATAAACATGAATACTTAAGACTTTGAGATACATAGACATCTTAACTTTCCAAGTTTGAAAGTTAAGAATATCAAACATAGAGGTGCAATGAAATCCATGTGTGTGTGTATGCAAATATGGTGATTACCAAAATAAGAATATTTAACTCTAGGTTGTTAGATCCAAATCAAGAGCACCAAGGTCTGATACCAATTGTAGGTCACCTAGAGGGGGGTAAATAGGTGCGTGCTAATCAAATGCCAAAGAAATGAGGAATTAAAACTTATTATGCAAAGTAAAACTATTATACTAACACACAAAGTATAACCAAAGAGTGAAACTGAATTCTTGGTGAAGGGCTCTGGACTTTCTCCTCAAGATTCCTCTAGACTAGAGAGATGAGATGCTACTATAGCTCTCTTGGCTTAATACTTGTGTGAGCACAAACACAATATCAAGCATGCAGAGAATGAATAGTAATACTAAATATTAAACAACCGAATAAGTATATCTATTTAGCACAAGTAATATCAAGCAAATAGAGATATGAACAATAAAGAACATGCAAGATATTAAACACAAGTGAGTAGAGAGAGAGAGAAGCAATCACAAACACGAGAGAATTATTTCGAGGTTCCTTTATCTACGTCTCCGCCTTCACTGCAATGAAAGATTTTCACTATAATCAATCCCGCAAGATCACTTGGACGCAACACCTACAACGAGCCCCCTCAAGAACTCTTAGACCCACAAGTCCCTCACTTGTTCCCGCAAGAAAACACACACGAATTCGCAAGCTCGCCGAGGCTGCAACCTCTACAACTCCTCCAAACAAGGTGCAACACTTGCTGATCTCTTCTCTTGATCATGAATAAACACTCTCACAACAAGGATCCCTATAGGTTAGATATAGCAATTAAAAGTTCAAGCTTGTGTGAGAAAAACAAGGTAGATCTTGTAGTGAAAAACTCACGAAAAATGCTTTTGAAAACACAAAAGAAATACTCTTGATAAACACTCTTTTGATATGGCAATGAAGCTCTAAAAACTAGTTGAAAACTTCTGTGGAAGATAAGAAAATAGCTATAGAAAACACTTTTAAAAACTTTCCCAAAATCTGGCCAAAAGTCCCTTTTTATAGGCAGTCCAAAAATTAGCCATTACAGGCCAGATGACCTCTTGGTTGACTGGCCAACGGTCAAAATCTGACCTGGAGTTTCCAGTCGACTGCCCGATCGACCGTCCCCAAGCCACAAAGATATCTTTTCTTTGTTGTTCGATCGAACGGTCGACCGCCACCTACCCAAGACTTGGGTAGTGCAAGTCGGTCGACCGCTCCCTGCTATGTTCAATCGATCAGTCGATCGAGCCAAGGGCACGAGCTCGTGCATGTTTTTGTCGGCCGACGGCAGCCCAAATCCAAATATTTAAGGGTTTAAAACTCTAACTATGAAGCCCATAAGAATTCTATTAAATCTTATAAATGTCACAAAAATAGGTTCATTGAAATACTTTGAAGTACAAATATGTGTGATCAAAAATCAGCACATATTACAAAAATTTGAACTATTTTTTAGGCATAAAATTTAAGTTTAAACCGAAAATCGTATTTTTCAAAAACCAACTTTTAAATAAAAAATTGATTTTTTTAAAACTTGTTCAAATATAAAAACAAGATATTTAAACACATTTGAAGTATAGTGTGTATGAAAATGATTCAATATACGTAGTAGATGAAATATACTTTTTTTGACAATAAGCTTAAAATAAGTAATGATAAATACAAAACTTAAAATACATGAAACTCATCAAAATAAGTTATTTAAAGAATATGAAGCAATAGTGTATATGGATAAAATCCATAAACATATAAACCATGTAAACTTGTTTTGATGAAATCTATTCATAAAAACAAAATATGTATTCTTGAAACTCAACCGATTAAACTGAAATCAAAACTAAATTTCAAGAACTAAAACTATTTAATATGAAAGCAATATATAAATTTTGTATGTGCGTGTAAGAGCTTGAAAAATTCACTACTAATCTATCCTTTACATTTTATCTAAAATAAAAAATCTTAAACTTACAAATTAGGACTCAAGTTTTTCTGAAAATCTTCTCTTGAAAATCTTCTTCTCTCCCTTGACTTGATCCAAACACGATCTATGAGCTTGACTCCTCTTTGAGTACTTGATGCGATTTTGAAGCGCGAGCGCTTGAATCAGCACGTGCTAGCTTCAAACTTGACTTTAAATCTTTTGTTAAAGTTAAACATCAGCTAAGATATTGATAAATATTTGAAACTTATTAAGCACAAGATCATTTGTATCATAACTACATGAGTTAATCATAATCAAAACTAGAGTGATGGACCTTTGAGTCAACAAATAGTTTTTCTTATTCTATGCTTGGTTAATCTTGATAGTTTAATGTTGAATTTTGGCTCGTGTTATTTAAATAGAGTTTTCTTTTCCATCTATGTATTGTACTTGAATCTTATGCAAACTCCAATGTATAATTTTTTCTTATGATTCAAAGTGAAGCAATTATGTTTTAAAGATTAGTAAGTTAGTGGTTGTGATGATTAGTAGGCTTTGAACCTTTCTCATATTTAAAAACCTAACAAAATCTCTTTTCTTCTTAGGTCTCTTTAGATAACCTAGTTTTTCAAAACCCTAGTTTTAAAATCCTTATTTTCTTTTCAACCATCTTTTAATTTTTTTCTTTTTCTTAATTTTCAATGACAAAAACAAGTAACAACAAACAAAAACCAAACAAACAATTTTCCTTGCTTTTTTTTTTTCTATTTTAGTTTCTTAAGCAGAGAAGAAGATTACTTTAAATACAGTGCTGAAAAGCTTGCATCACATCCCTTCTTGTGGATCACGACCCGTATAGTCATTGCTACTACGGTTAAATTTGCGAGAAGTCAGAGACACTCATCTACTTTTAGATAACATCTTTCTAAACTAACGGCTTGTTGCACGTGCTAAGTGCAATTGTAATTCTTATGAAGTCAGTTAGGTTCATATTAGATTAGTTTTTCTTTCTTGTTTTGCTCGAGGATGATCAAAAGATAGGTGTGGGATATGATTACATTTCAATTTTGCTTATTATCACATTTTCAAATTTATCTTTTGTTTATCTTTATAAACTCTGCTATTTAACTCTCTTTTGTTTATGAGTGTGCAGATACTTATTTAGATAGGATTAGGAAATGAAAACTCCAAAAGTCTATAAATCCAACTTAAACTCGGATTCCAAATCAATTGAATTTCAAGTCAAAAGGAGAAAATAATATTCTCAGAATATCCACAGTTCAAATTCAAAATCTGAAAATATACTTTTAGATGACTCAACGAGGTGATAATGCAGCCAAAAACACTAAGTCATTGGATGAGTCTTTGCTGTATTTTCCTCTTAAAAGCCGCAAAATGCAGTCCAATTGAGTCGTTGGTCTTGCATTTTGGTTTTCGACTTCAACTCGTAATACATCCTGGTGTTTTCCTATAAATACCCCAGAAGAGGAAGAGGCAGAAAATATCCCAGAGATTAAGAATTTGGTTTTCTTTAGTTGTTTTTCTCTTTCAAATTTTAGTTTTAATTTTTAGTTTTAGATCAAGCGTGGTACTGTAAGAAGAAAAAAGCTATTGTAATTGAAGGTTATAAATCAATGCAAGGTTTTTTTTTATTCCTTACTTCAATCTCTTTTGTTATTTAATTGCTTTTTCAATTATGCAATCCTTTATTTCATCTACTATGATTTGCTTTGCTTTAATCATGCGTAACAAATTCTTGTTCATTGCTTGCTAATTTCTACCCACTTCTAATTCTAATCGTTGCTAGATACCTGATTGAATCATATGTATGCCTAAACTCAAGCTTTGCGAATAAACGAGTGTTCTTGAAGGCACATGAGGATGGGTAATTGAATTTATATTTGCTAATATTAGTCAATGATATTTCTTGTTCTATGCTTGGTTAATCTTGATAGTTTAATGTTGAATTTGGCTCGTGTGATTTCAAATAAAGTTTTCTTTTTCATCTTATGTATCTTGCTTGAATCTTTGCAAACTCTAAGTTACAATTTTTGCTTATGTTTTAAAGTGAAGTAATTATCTTTTAAAGATTAGTAAGTTAGTGGTGGTAGTTGATTAGTAAGCTTTGAACTTTTTCTCATATTTAAAAGCCTAACATGATCTCTTTTCTTCTTAGTTCTCTTTAGATAACTTAGTTTTTCAAAACCCTAGTTTGGAAATTCTCGTTTTTTCTTTTAACCATCTTTTAAGTTTTTCTTTTCTTAAATTGTCAAAAACAAAAACAAAACAAAAACAAACAAAAAAAACCAAACAAACAATTTTCTTTTCTTTTCATTTCTATTTTAGTTTCTTAGTAGAGAAGAAGATTACTTTAAGGACCGTATCGAAAAGCTTGCATCATATTCCTCCTTATGGATCATGACCTGTATAGCCATTCCTACTAAGGTTAAATTATGAGAAGTCAGAGACACTTGCTTTCAAATAACATCTTTCTAAACTTTCTATTTTTCGACAATCCCTGCTCATTAGTCGACTATACAGTGGGCTACTGAGATGTCCTCATTTTCTGTTTGCGCCATTATTCAACTCCTGAGATGCCATTAGTCGACTAACCTTGGCCATTGGTTGACTAGCCTATGCATCAACTGTGCAAACCTGTCCGTTCTTGATCTCTGAAGCTTCATCAACCTTCACGACGTATTCTAGTCAAAATCCTAACAATCTATCCCTCGACTTGAATACGTCCAAGTCTGAGAGTAGCCATCATGTTCTATGTAATCATATTAATGCACAATTAAACAACTTGACTTCATCTCCATCTCACTCTCACTTCTCCATAACCCTCTCATGGGGTTCACAGCTTTATTAGATCGAACCAGTTCAGGCCCGACCTGAACTTGATCACCCAACGATCTTCTTGATCCACGTATGCAGGATTTATGAGAATTTGCTTCATCATAGGAGTAATAATTTGGAATTTCTTGTTGTGAGCTGGCGCCACCTAGTCCCAATCTACCTTCGAGGTAAAATTGAACATCCGAGCTCGAAACATCATAGTCTCCGATTGTTCCACGGCCTCCGATCTTGAAGATGAGGATAACTGCAATCCACTAATTGTAGCCTCCCAATTTCGCAACAAGTAAACCTTGCCGACATGCTCGACCTAAAACTTCAGTTAAGCATCTTTGAAAACTTTCATAAGATGACCTTCAGAACTGAGAATCCTTCTCCATGTAAGGCTCCAAGAGAGATGAGATTGTGTATTGGTTCGGAACATGACAAACGCCTTGTAGTGTAGTGATGCATCCACCATGAGAATGAAACTGGATTATTTCTTCGCCACTCACCTTGCTTGTAGTAGTATTTCTCATGAAGATCACTCTCCCTTGAACCGAATTGTATGAGAACATCTTTCATCGGAACTGATATGCTATGAACATTCAGAATCAATAATCCATCTATCTTTGTTACTGACCGAACTGTCTGTAACAGATAGAACATCACACTTTTTTTCATCCCCTTCAGATAGTTCAATGACATTATCATCTTGTTATTTCTTTTTGCGAGTCCAATAATCAGCTCTAATGTGCCCCTTCTTGTAACACCAATTGGACACTAAATTCTTATTTTGAGTTACTTATGAAACTTTCATTATTACTCTTCTCCTTAGTAAGTGTGCTTGCCCGGATCATCGAGATAAGACTCACCTGTAAAAGTGCTTGTCAATTTTTTCCTTATTGAGCAGATGCTTTTTGACCTCATTGACCTTGATAGTTGATTTATCTTCATAGATGATAGCTTCCCTAAAGCTGTTGTATAAAGAAGAAAAAACACAATAATATAAGTGTTTTATCCTCATCTTTTATCTTAACATCAATCTTATCTAACTTATTGATAATAGAGGTAAACTCTACAGTGTGAGACTTTATAAGTGTAACTTCATACATGTGGAAAAGAAAGAGGGGCTGCTTCAGAATCAATCAATTCGCCAACGACTTCTTCAGATAATGATTCTGAAGTCGCTCCCATGACATGGATGATGTTTTCTCCAGAGAAAACTTATCCAATACTTCGTCTGCCAAGTAAAGCTAAATAGCCATCAAGATTTTTTTATCCAACTCCTGTTAAGTTTATTCTTTCATGTTTTCAGGCTTTTCTCTTTCTTGAGTAGTGCTTTCTTCAACCTACTCTAGGTCAGGATGGCGTTCATCCTAATCTGCTACCTGCTGAAATTAATGACACTAATGAACTTCTGAATATCGAACTTGATTGCAGATATCTTCACATTAACCTTGCTCTGATATCAATTGTTGCAACGAATTGATATGTTGTGATACCAATTGTTGTGGATGGCGCAGCGAAAAGTAGGATCGTCGAGAAACGAAAAGAAGAGAGAGATATTCCAAAGTAATGAAAGCCAACAAACAATTTAACATGGTTTCATCGATCAAACAGATTGTGTGTATGTCCATGAGAAAAGAGGAGACACTTTATTAAAATTTTGAAGGAGTATAATGAGAAATAGTTACACATCTCGTTAAAAAGATTACAAGTCCTTTCATGACTGCCTAGAACAGCGAACCCTTATAACTAAAACTTCTCTCACAATCTCACTTTTTCATTTGGTTTCTACATCTTTAAGGCCACCCAAGAGGTTATTTATAAACCATAGGATCATCCTAGCCCTATATAAACTCCAACAATACGAACATCACTGCCTCAAAAAAAAAAACTCGAGTTCAACTCAAACTGCATTCAGAATCGCAAAAGAAAACTGTCAATTGCACCATTTGTCGACTAATTTAAATTAATAGTTGATTAATCTTGCTCATTAATCGACTATACAGTCGACTACTGAGATATTCCCACTTTCTGTTTGCACCATTAGTCAACTCCTGAGATGTTATTAGTCAACTAATTCTTCATTAGTCGACTACCCTTGGTCATTAGTCGACTACCCTGTGCACCAACTGTGCAAACCTGTCCCTTCTTGATCTTTGAAGCTTTGTCTACCTTAACCACGTATTCCAGTCACAATCCCAACATATTCTTCATAAAAGATCTCCTTTAGAATGTTTGACTAAATTCTTGACAGAACATTGTATCAAATCTTTCATATCTCTAATACACTAATCTGGTAACTGATCAAACCATTGTCGAGCTTTCCCTTGCAATGTCATTCGAAAAGTAAGCATTACTGATTATTAAGAAGGGCGAATGATCGCATTTGAATTCAAGAACATGCTAATATGAATTACTGCTTCCATCAAAGTCTTTCAAGTCAACAAACAAGACTAACTCTGATTCAATTTGAGAATCAATAGTTCCAGAGAAGCGATATTTCATGCGATACTCCAAAAGAGAGATTATAATCATGATGTTTAATACTTATTGTTACTTCTTCCATTATGAGGTAGTTCTCAATGAAAGCACCAATCTAATACAGATGTAATCCATTTGAAGTGAGGACTTGAGCAGCAAAGCAATCTGAAATTGTTTGGGTTAGAACTTTGCGAACTTACGGATCTACAACAGAGAGATGAAATCACTTAGAGGGGGGTAAATAGGTGATAATGCTAATCAAAGCACAAATTTAAAATGTTATAATGCAACGATCACCCGAAATAAGATTAGAAACTGAATACCCCGTGAAGGGCTCTGAACTCGTTTCTCGTGATTCCTCTAGATAAGAGTTTGAGGTGTGCAATGCAATCTTGTTGTATGAGTATTGATCGATAATATAGCAATGAATATAAAGTAAGTAAATAAAGCAAATAAACCAATCGCAAATACTGAGATTTGTTTCGAGGTTCGAGCACCCAGCTCTACGTTCTCCCGCCTTCACCCAGAAGGATTTCCAACCACTATAACTTTCATAAAGAATTACAACCACATGGGAGTACCCAACTTCTCAATCACACTCCTTTAGTCCAGAGGTAGTGGAGCCACAAATACAAGAATATCTTGGTGATCAAAAGACCACAAACTCTCTTTTGAAAAACTTTCTCCCTTACAAAAACCCTAGAGAATAATATGTAGGATTGAATCTCAAGTTTTGTAAGTGAAAAAAATGAATTTGAAGAGAGTTTTGAACCAAAAACTTCAGTAAAAAGAGAGAATTTTGAGCACAAAAACTGAGAGCAAAAATTTCTTTTGAAAGCCTTTAAACTTGATTTCTTTTGCAAAGGATTGTTGTTATCACCTCAACCCTAATCATCCCTATTTATAGGATAAAGGTAGGGATTAAAGAGTAAACTATTATAATGAAGAATTAGGAAAGATTAGACCCAAATCCAGCCCCCAAATTCGTTTAGAGAGAAAAATCACATTTTAAAACGTGTTTAAAAAACTAGCCGTTACCGCCCGGTCAACCGGTTTTTCAAAAATTATAACCGTTGCCAGCCCACGGTCGACCGCCCGGTCGACCGTAACAAACAGAAACATGGGTGCTTTCAGTCGGTCGACCGATATGGGGTCCGGTCGACCGCCTGGTCGACCGACAAATGTGCACACATGCACGCACCCAAACGGTCAGAAGTGCGGTCGACTGCCCGGTCGACCATTCTGATCTGAAACAGAGCCGGTCGATCGTCCGGTCGACCGCAACAGGTCAAAAACAGTCCTTTTGAAGAAATGGTTTTGAAGATCTTTAAAGTTTTTTTTCAAATTAACTTTGATCAAAATTTTGTACACTATATTAAATAGAGTTTATAAGTATTAATATATGCTTATAAAACTATTTTATATAAAAGAGAAATATCTTTCAAAAATCGTGTGCAAAAACTTGTGTGTGGGGAAATATTGAGCTTCAACACTACACATTAACAAACTAAAACTAATAAAAACTAAAAAGAAAGTCCCTGAGCCGAGTTACACCAAGCTAGAGCCTTCTCTTCTATGAAAACATCCTCTTGCACCATTTGCCTTTTAGCATCAAAATTCCTTGTAATAGCTTAGAAAGGCCATCAAGACTAGTACAAACCTGAAACTCATTCAAACAACTTATTAGTATCAAATAGCTTCTATGTGTTTTGTTATCTCAAAACTTAAACAAATAGAGTGTAACCTTTTGGGCCAACAATCTCCCCCTTTTTGATGATGACAAAACATATAGGCTATAACACAAGATATAATAAAAGAGAGGTAAAAATTCCCCCTCAAATTATGCTATATTACACAAGTATAAAACAATCTATTATGAGAAATTTTTGAAACAAAAAAATATACACAAACAAGTCATGTCATGAAACAACAAAACCTTACCACAAAATCAAAACATAAATCAAAACATAAACTACATATTTCTCCCCATTTTTGTCATACATCAAAAAGATACAAATTTGCAAGAAAACTTTCTTATTCAACAACACAAATATTAAGTTCACCATATATAAAAGAAAATCTATTATAATCAAGTGGTTTAGTGAAAATATCGGCAAGTTACAAATCGGAAGAAACATAATCAATCTCAATATCACCTTTCTCAAAATGATTTCTAAGAAAGTTGTATGTAATCTCAATGTGCTTGATCTTACTATATTGATTTGCATTCTTAGTCATATGAATAGTACTAGTATTATCACAAAATATTTTTATATGTTCATAATGCAAATCATAATCAAGGAGAGTATGTTTCATCCAAAGGACTTGTGCACAACAAGCCCCCGCCGCAACATACTCCGCCTCGGCGGTTGAGAGGGCTACCGAATTTTGTTTCTTAGAAGACCATGAAACAAGACAATTACCAAGAAATTGACATGTTCCACTAGTACTCTTCCTATCCACTCTACAACCCGCATAGTCGGCATCCGAAGAACTCATCATTGAGAAATCTTCGATTTTCGGATACCAAAGACCCATTCCAATAGTGGCCCGAATAATGCGTTTTACCGCAATTAAATGAGATTCTTTGGGACATGATTGGAATCTAGCATAAAGACACACACTAAACATAATATCCAGCCTACTAGCTGTTAAATACAACAAACTACCAATCATGCTTCTATATAATTTTATATCAACACACTTACCTTGGTCATCCTTATTAAGCTTGGTGGTAGTGGCCATGGGAGTGTTGCAAATTTTTGAGTCTTCAAACCCAAATTTCTTGATGAGTTCTTTGGAGTACTTGGCTTGACATATAAATATCCCATCATGCATTTTCTTGATTTGGAGTCCAAGAAAATAATTCAATTCACCCATTAATGACATCTCAAATTCACGTTGCATGCATTGTTTAAACTCCTTGCAAAGTAACTCATTAGTAGAACCAAAGATTATATCATCAACATATATTTGAACTATAAGAATGTCACTATCAACATGTTTAGTAAATAATATGGCATCTACTTTGCCTTTAACAAAATCATTTGAAAGAAGAAAATTAGAAAGCCTTTCATACCAAGCTCTTGGAGCTTGTTTTAAACCATACAAAGCTTTATCAAGTTTGAAAACAAAATTTGGATGAACATGATCTACAAAACCGGGAGGTTGTTCAACATAAACTTCCTCATTAATGAAACCATTTAAAAATGTACTTTTTACATCCATTTGAAAAAGTTTAAAATTTTTAAAAGATGCATAAGTTAGTGTGATCCGTATGGCTTCAAGCCGTGCTACGGGTGCAAAGGTCTCCTCAAAGTTGATTCCTTCAACTTGAGTGTAACCTTGGGCCACTAACCTAGCCTTATTCCTAATAACATTTCCTGACTCATCCAACTTGTTCCTAAAAATTCACTTAGCACCAATTATTGGTCTATCATGGGGTCTAGAAATAAGGTGCTAAACTTAGTTGCGCTCAAATTGATTGAGCTCTTCTTGTATAGCTAGCAACCAATATGAGTCACCCTCGGCTTCGAGGATGTTTTTGGGTTCAAAATGAGATAAGAATGCAAAATTATCAAACAATTCATAGAGTTTGGAGCGAGTAGTTACCCCCTTTGATACATCACCTATGATGAGTTCTTTGGATGATTTGTAGCGTATCTTCAATCTTTAGGAAGTGGTTGAGAGTTTTTCATTTCATCCTTTTGAACTTCACCAATGGGTTCTTGCCTGTCTTCTTGGATGGGTAAGTCCTTCAAGGATATTTTCTCCATGTTCTCACCTAATGAGTCAATCTCTACAACATTCTCAACAATAACATTAGTTTCTTCAAATTTAACATGCATAGTTTTTTCAATAGTATGAGATGATTTATTGATTACTCTATAAGCTTTGCTAGTACTAGAATATCCAATAAAGATTGCTTCATAAGCCTTAACATCAAATTTACCCAAATTATCTTTAGTATTCAAAACAAAACATTTGCATCCAAAAACTTTAAAGTATGAAACATTTGGTTTTCTTAAATGATAAATTTCAAAAGAGGTTTTGAAAGTATTTTTGCACAAATAAATACGGTTTGATATGTAGCATGTGGTGTTTACGGTCTCGGCCCATAAATATTGAGGGAGCCCATATTTACTTATCATAGTCCTAGCCATTTCTTGAAGAGTTCTATTCTTCCTTTCAACTACTCCATTTTGTTGTGGAGTCCTAGGACATGACATTTCATGCTTAATTCCCTTTTCATCCTAATAAGTCGTGAAGAGTTGGTTAACAAACTCACCACCTCTATCACTTCTTATCCGTAAATTGAAAATCCTTTTTCTTTTTCAACCCTCTTTTAAAAAATCTTAAAATGCGAAAAAGTTTGATCTTTATGCTCCAAAAAGAAAACCAAGTGAAACGAGAAAAATCAGCAACTAAAACAAAAATATATCTATTTCCATTTAAGCTTTTAGTTTTAGTTGGTCCAAAAAGATCCATGTGAATCAATTCTAATGGCCTAGTTGACATGATATCCTTGATTGGTTTGAAAGAAGACTTGGTTTGTTTCCCAAGTTGGCACGCACCACAAATGCGGTCTTTTTCAAACTTCAAATAAGGAATACCCTTCACCAATTCCTTATAATTAATTCTAGTAAGGTGATCAAAAGATGCATGTCCTAATCTTCTATGTCATAACCATGAAATCTCATCAAAAGCATTCAAACATTTAATAGAACAATCCAAATTAAGCATGTCAATAATATAGACATTATTTTCACGAAATCTGGTAAGAATACAATCATTAGTTTTATAATCAAAAATTTTGCAAGAAGATTCATCAAACACAACTTTGAGACCACGATCACATAGTTGATTTATGCTAAGCAAGTTATGTTTAAGCCCATCAACAAGAACAACATTTTCTATTAAAGGAGATGCACCAATCTTAATGTTACCTATACCGATGATGGTGCCCTTGGAGTCATCTCCGAAGGTGACGGTGCCACCTTCATCGTACCTTGATAGGGTTGTGAAATTGTTGATGTCACATGTAATATGCCTTGAATAACCACTATCAAGGTACCACCGCTCCTTACGTCTTGGAGCCTTGGTGTGTACCTACATCAAATAATTTAGGACTTGATTTTGGTACCTATATTTTCTTGGGTCCTAGAGAGTTAGTGTTTCGAATCCACATAAGATTATTTGTCCTATTTATATGATCATACCAAAATTTAGCCAAATGGCCATTCCGGCCACAATAAGTACATTTATAAATTCTACCATATTTAAAAGCATAATGAGCATGTGGCTTACGAACATGTGAATTGTGAGCATGAGTAGTTTTAACATGAGTGACATGTGAAGTGTTGGCATGATGAGCATGTGAATTTTTGTCATGAGTTGTTTTATCATTTTTAGCATGTGGAGTGTACATATGCTTCTTTGAAAATATTTCTTCTAATTATTAGTGTTAAAAGCACATTCTTTTAAAACATTTCCAAAATCATTGATTTTAGTTTTTAACATGGATAATTCATTTTCATCAATTTTTGGATATTTAGCTTTACAAGCAATTCTATACTTATCAAAATCTTTTTGCGTTGAAATAAGATTAGAAGATAGTTCATCCTTTTCTTTTGAAGAAATAGCAAGTTGATTTTTAAGCATTTCAATTTCCTTTTTCAAATTTGAACACTCTTCCTTTTTATCATCAAAACTTTCTGAAAGTTCAATGAAAGCATGTACTAACATGTCTTTACTTATTTCACTTTCATCATCAAGTGGTTGAGTGGTAACCTTAGGTGTGTTTGCCATGAAACACACGTTTGCCGTATCGACTTCATCTTCGGATTCAGTTTCTGAATCTCAAGTTGCTTTGTATACCTTCTTTTCAACCGGCCTCTTTTGCTTCAAAGAGGAGGTTATCTTTTCTTGAAATCTGGACAATCGGCCATGATGTGTCCAGGTTTCCGACAGTTGTAGCAAATGATCCTTTTCTCCTCCTTCCCTTCCCATTGTCTTCTATAGTTGAGCTTATTCTTACAATATATTCTCTTTACATTTCTTACAAAGAGAGATAGCTCTTCATCATCTTCTTCATCTTCTTCATCATCGTATTTGGAGGAGGAAGACATGAAAACTATTGACTTTTTCTTTTGAGGTACCACATCTTCTCTAGCCTTCTTCTCCATCTCATGAGTCTTAAGGTTTCTGATAAGACTTATGAGCTTCATCTCATCTTTGTCATTCAACTCCTTTAAGGTGGTAACTTTGATTTCCATGACGAAGAAGAGCACGAATCACCTTACACACCTTTTGGTCGTTGCTTATTTCATCACCTAGAGAAGAAAGAGCATTAGTAATCTTAGTAAACTTGGTAACCATATCATCAATAGATTCATCTTCTAGCATTCTAAAACTTTCATATTGGAAACGCAAGAGATCTATTTTAGCTCTCTTGACTTGTGATGTTCCCTCATGAGTGACCAATAAGTGTTGCCAAATCTCATAGGCGGATTTGCAATGGATAACCCGTGTTAGATCATCCTCATTCAAAGCTAAAAGTAGGGCATTTTGAGCTTTTGAATTAGCATCAAATTCCTTGAAGGTGAGTTCGGACCAAGTGTCCTCCTCACTTTCGGGTCTATTATAAGGCTTGGTCAAGGACTTAGCAACTAGACTACTTAGAGATTGTAGAAAAATAGTCATCCTAACTTTCCATGGGAAAGTTGAGTCCATCAAATTTAGGAGGGGTCTTAATGTTATCGGCCATCTTTACTAGTGTATTAATGATGATATGAAAATTGTGATTAGAAAATTTAGGATCTCTCTAAGGATGTGAAACCAAAAACTAGAGTCCTATCTCTGATACCAATTGAAATCACCTAGAGGGGGGTGAATAGGTGATAATGCTAATCAATGCATAAATTTAAAATGTTATGATGCAACGATCACCCGAAATAAGACTAGAAGCTGAATACCCTGTGAAGGGCTCTGAACTCTTTCCGCGTGATTCCTCTAGATAAGAGTTTGAGGTGCGCAATGCAATCTTGTTGTATAAGTATTGATCGATAATATAGCAATGAATATAAAGCAAGTAAATAAAGCAAATAAACCAATCGTAAACACTGAGATTTGTTTCGAGGTTCGAGTACCCAGCTCTACGTCCCCACCTTCACCCAGAAGGATTTCCAACCACTATAACTTTCACAAAGAATTATAACCACAAGGGAGTACCCAACTCCTCAATCACACTCCTCTAATCCAGAGGTAGTGGAGCTACAATACAAGAATATCTTGGTGATCAAAAGACCACAAACCCTCTTTTGAAAAACTTTTTCCCTTACAAAAACTTTAGAGAATAATATGTAGGATTGGAGCTCAAGTTTTGTAAGTGAAAAAGAAAATGAAATTGAAGAGAGTTTTGAACCAAAAACTTCAGTAAAAAGAGAGAATTTTGAGCACAAAAACTAAGAGCAAAAACTTCTTTTGAAAGCCTTTAAACTTGATTTCTTTTGCAAAGGATTGTTGTTATCACCTCAACCCTAATCATCCCTATTTATAGGATAAAGGTAGGGATTAAAGAGTAAACTATTATAATGAATAATTAGGAAAAATTAGACCCAAATCCTACCCCAAATTCGTTTAGAGAGAAAAACCACGTTAAAACGTGTTTAAAAAACTAGCCGTTTAGGCTGAAATCAAGCTCGCGGTCGACCGGTTTTTCAAAAATTATAATCGTTGCCAGCCCACGGTCGACTGCCCGGTCGACCGTAACAAACAGAAACATGGGTGCTTTCAGTCGACCGAAGGTCGGTCGACCGATATGGGGTCCAGTCGACCGCCCGGTCGACCGAAAAAACGTGCACACATGCACGCACCCAAACGGTCAGAAGTGCGGTCGACCGCCTGGTCGACCGTTCTGACCTGAAACAGAGCCGGTCGACCGTCCGGTCGACAGCAACAGGTCAAAAACAGTCCTTTTAAAGAAATGGTTTTGAAGATCTTTAAAGTTTTTTTTAAATTAACTTTGATCAAAATTTTGTACACTATATTAAATAGAGTTTATAAGTATTAAGATATGTTTATAAAACTATTTTATATAAAAGAGAAATATCTTTCAAAAATCGTGTGCAAAAACTTGTGTGTGAGGAAATATTGAGCTTCAACACTGCACACTATCCTTTAACAAACTAAAATTAATAAAAACTAAAAAGAAAGTCCCTGAGCCGAGTTACACCAAGCTAGAGCCTTCTCTTCTATGAAAACGTCCTCTTGCGCCATTTGCCTTTTAGCATTAAAATTCCTTGTAATAGCTTAGAAAGGCCATCATGACTAGTACAAACCTGAAACTCATTCTAAATAACTTATTAGTACCAAATAGCTTCTATGTGTTTTGTTATCATCAAAACTTAAACAAATAGAGAGTATAATCTTTTGGGCCAACAAGAGAAAGGATAAGCAAGGGAACTCAAGTCAGTAACGTTCCTTGGAGGAGAAGAAGGGCTTATGCCTTGGAGAGGCACTTAAGGCCCCTATTATAAGCATGAAGATATCTAAATGGTAGTTAGAATTAATATGCCAGGCTGGCACATATGGATGGATCTTCACGGATGCGCCTTCTAATGACGTGTATTGTCGAGGCTAACTATTGCTTATGCAGATTAAGGGATCATTCTGCTTGCTCTGATAGAACAGTTGAGTAAATTGTGGTTGGCTTTAGCTGGATGCCCCCCCCGGCGACTAGTGCAGTACTAATATAATTATTTCTTAATGGGCAATGTCGATCACATGGATGCTAATGAAATTGTCATGCCCCGCTTCCCAAAATACGTGAAAACGGAGTCACGACGAGAATCGGCAACGTATATACACAAGAAAAATACTCTACGCATATACGTTAAGTCTAAAGTAACTTGAACAAGTGATATAATCACTATGGTAAATCAACATCACTGCAATATCACATAAAAACATCCACGCATGATAATAGATAAATAAATGAATAAAACAAGAATAAGTTCAATGCATGGAATCATGAAAGCAATGGAATAAAAAAGAGAGAAAATATCGAGAAAAGATGATCGAGTAAGAGAGAACTTCGGCTCCTCAAGATGCTTGTGATCCTCTCCCAATACCTGATCAATAACATGAAACATCCAGTATCTGAAAGTACGAATTCAGGGTCGTCAGGAAGTGACCTAATGAGTGTGTAAGAAAAATTTAAAGTGCACATGCATATAATGTGTGAGCATATGAAATGAAAGTATAAAATGGAATAAGACTAAAATAATATTTAAACATAAATAAACAGTAATAAGAATAGTCAATAAAAAATCAGATGTCCATTCAGGTCGTTTGTATAATCAGATGTCTATCATATCATGTATGTGTCAATGTCAATGTGAGATTTAATTTTTTTATTAATTATGTCAGTGAAAACCAATTGCCACCTGTAATAGACACATCCCATACAAAGCCTATCACACGTGTCAATCGAACTCCTAAGTATTGAAATCAATAGAAGAGACATTGGCATGCATTAGGTGGGTTCTGTACATACCCAGAATCACGGCCCAATCACCTGGCATTAAACCAGGTCCTACTGCTAGGTAGTCAATAACAATAACAATATGAATAATACGGGATGTTAGTCATCACCGAAACCCTATAGTGGAACAGTATCTCGGCTGCGCAATCGTATCCTAGGTCCACTCAAAATACAGATGTTGTCTTTTCCATCAATTTTTCTAATCCTGGTGTAAGTTGTCTATTATATTATTATTTATAACAATCAATATCTATATTATTTTGATTACTAGGATGATACGATGACAATAACGATATCAATGATGTAATAATAATAATGTGGACAATACTACTGTGTAAACGGTAGAATAATAGAACAATGCATATGTTAGGGTCTGACAATATTTTCTCAGTAACTTTCAATAACATGAATATAATAACAAGCCCGGATACTCCTCAATGGATAGTCTCATCTAAAACTGATCAATATCTTATCCATCTGCACTAAGATACAATAGTAATTAATTTATCAACCAATAGTTCCAATACAATCATCATGAACATCAAGTATCAATCCATGTGAAAGTATCTGATATAGTAAACCATCACCTCAATAAATCAATAACCAACTATCTCATTCCTGTCGGTTTACTCTAATCCTTTATATTATCATTATATCAGAGTCTCACATAAACAGTCAGCTATGTCTAGTCATATTCTCACCATCGAAGAACAGTAAGATCATCGATCAAGGTCATCACACATTCTCACTTTTATTCAAGGTCAATCATAATATCCAACATAAAAATATACATCTCAGGTCAACTCCAAATCTAACTAAGTCCATGCATAGTTTCAAGTATTAAGGTGATTCATTCTTTTAAATAGCATTATATTCTATCAGTCCTGGATATTAAAAAAGATTTCTATCTAATTAATCACCAAATAATTGCCTCATAATACTTTACATGAAATGTACCACTCATCCACAAATATGAACTAGGCTAATCACTAGGTCCAGTCAAGTCACAGTCAAAGGTATACCATAAATAAAAGCTGAAATAGTAAACAATCTATAATAAAATGATAGGACAAAAATTATCTCAGTAACAAGTTATTGAATTCACTATATATCCATGTACTCTATTAATTTATATTAATCCATTCTTTTTTAACTCTAAGTCAATCTCCACTCCAATAAGAGTCCAATAATAAATTCAAGCATCAATAGATCTAATAAATCCAATAATGTTACTCGTCGATAAAGTGAGTCACCACATCTCAGTACTAAGATACTAACTCTGTGCGTATACACACACACACACACACACATACATACATCAATAATATCTCAATTTCATTCTTCATCACCAGATCTAGCCTCACCCTAACATTGTACACTGATCCAATCTATCAATGAAGCAATCTCGTTAATTATTCCTCAACTTTACAGTTAAATTCTCATATGCTTATTACTAATAAGGAGGATCAAGACTAAGGCTCATCTTTCTAGAATAATGGAATGAATCGACAATACTGTTGGTAACAGAGTAACGATATATCAATAAAATAATATCATAGCATCACAATATAACAATAGTGACCGAAATGAAGAGAATAATATAGAATAATATATACATGCGCATGAAACATTAAGATAAAATACTGAAATTGAAATAGACCAATAAATAAACACTCACAAATATCATCTCTGTAAATTAGTAGCATAGTCTGAATCAATGTTATGCAGTAATCATGTATATTTATTATTAAGAACAATGAACCTTATTACATGCAAGAATAGATAAATATATTACAAGAAGTACATGTAAGTAATTCGTGAAAACTATAAAATTTCTAAATGCTAAGAAACTAGCTTAATCATATACATCACCTTTATAGCATGATTACATAACTAAATAAAGTCAATTATTGCAAAATTCTTGCTTAATTGAAGGAGGAAAGAACACTCACCTGAACTCGATCACAAGTCCAAAGCACTGAAATCCAAGGATCCCGATAAATCTACATAGTTCATTTCAAAGAAATTGTTAGAATTTTTAAAAGGATGTTCTACCTGGGAGTTATAAAGGGTTTTAATCTTGATTAATTGGTTTGAGGGTTGGGAGTATGATCCTCTGGGTCTAATGAATTTAATAGGTTTAATTTAAACCAAATTTTAATTATTTTTGTTGAATTTTTAATAGGCATTAAACCATTAAAATGTTTAACAGGTCTGAATTTACCATTAAGGAAAATGTCTTTAAACTAGGTGGTTTAAGTTAATTTATCTTACTATTAGTCTAAAATTTTTATCATAGAAAGTAGAAGAATTGTAGACTATTGTTTATATTTTTTATATTTTTTCTTTTTATTTTTTCTAATTGTTTTATTATGCAATTCTTCTTTCTTTCTTTCTTTTCTTTTTGAAATCATTTGTTTTAAAATTTTGAAATAAAAGAAAATTATGGGCATATATTTTGGTTGGATTTGTGGTTGGGCTTTGATTTATATAAAAATTTATGAATAATCATGATATAGACATAATTTTTAATAAACTATTTATATCAAATAAATTGTGAGAAAATAGATTACTTACTTGGATTTGATCTTCCATAGCATGTTCCTCAATTTCTGCACTTGAAAAAAGAAAGGAGGTGGGAAGAGTTGGGTCATGGTTTTCTCTTTTGTGGTAGAAAAAATAGTTTAGGTTTTTTTTTATAAATTATTAGGGATTTTAAAAAATCACAATTTCCGTTACGATCAACTGCTTGACTTAGTAGTTAGGATAGAATTAACTGAGTTTATGATTTTGAAATAGGATTTGAATTTGGGTAAGTTAGGATAGATATGATTATTGTTAGGATTTAGATTAGTATTAGTTATGATTTATTATTTGGCTTGTTAGAATAAAAATTTGATTAGATAGGATTTGGATTAGGTAGTTCAGATCTAGGATTTTAATTTGATTTAAGATAGGATTATGGGGATTGCGTTTTGGGTTATAGATTATTGGGTTGGTGGATTTGGGGTTTAGATAAATAGGTATGGGGAAAAGAATCAAGGAGGGAAAATAATAATTCAGGCAATAATATTAATAATAATAATGATGATAAATAATAATAATAATTGACCATGTAATAATAGAAATAAATAATAATTAAAATACTAATAATAATACTCTGCTAATAATAATTAACAACAATAATACCAATAGATAATAATAATATTAATAACAATAATAGTTAACAATACTACTGATAATAATTAAAATAATCATAAAAATAGCAATAATTATTATAATCATAACGAAACACTCATTACTAAGAGTAACAAATAATAATAGTAATAGTAATTAAAAATATTAATAAGCGATAATGGCAATAATAAATAAAGCCAGTGTTAATATCTTAGAAATAATTTGTATATCTAATAATAATAACTATAAATCAAGTAATTAATAAAATGGTAAGTAAAGCTAGATAAAATATTTAAAAATAATAATACAATTTTATTGACTAGGAGATATTACAGAAGTGGATCTTATGCCTTCAAATCTGTGGACTGGACTGCCTCAGAAAATGTCATAATCTTATAGAAAGAATGCAGTGCTGCATGCTTATCCATCAATTCTTCATTATTGGCATTCTTGGGACTGCTTCAGAAGAAGATGGCCCTGATGTGAAGTATATATAGAGGTGTCTTATAAAACAGAGGCCAGCACCCAATTGTCTGCAGGAACGGCTACCAGCTCCCAATTGCAACATGATAGGATTCTTATTGTTTCCCTATTTTCCACACTGGAGGCACTGCAAAGAAAACTTAGTTGTGTGCCTAAATTTTAATCTTGCTTTGTTAGCTTAGCTTTGCAGCTAACAAATGTTGCTTTGATAACAAAAAAGTATATGTCAACCTGTTTGCTGAAATCACTACAAAGATCTCATCTCAAGCCTGTAACCACCATGATGTAACATGGAAAGATTCTTGATTTCTCTCCATCCATTTTCAACTCCCCAGGCTCCATCCATTTTCAACTCCCCAGGCCTTGGTTTATAAGCATTTGAGAGCGAGAAGATCCAACCAACTGCTCTTATCCTTTTGTCATCATCTTCTTCATCTTTCTTTCTCATTATCTTCTGAAATTCTCAACAGAAACTCATTACCAGTGTCTGATTTTGCTTAAGTTCTGGAGCAACCTTCTCGCTTTCATTCCATCAGCATGCCCTCTACATATCACCCAACTTCCCTAAGAGTTGAAGAAGAGCTAGACAAGCTAAAGACTTGCGTAGCTTCCTCCTCCCAAACAGCACAGATGATGTGCAACATATTGAGATGTGTTGGAGATTTGTGCTAGTTGGTTGAGGAGCTTATTCATCTACCCAGCACCCAACTGTCTCCAAAGTTGTCAAAAGAAACAGATGGACGAACAACTTGATTGCTCCCTTGGGTTGTTGGACCAAATTGGTGTTGCAAGGGACAGGTTGGTTTCCATGAGAGAGCACGTTCAAAGACCCTCAGCCGGCCATTCGAAGGAAAGAAAGCACTGTTAAATGACTAATAAAGAAGGCCCAGGAGATGATCAGGGATTGTGTCAAGTCATTGAAGCAAATGAGTGCCAAAAGTTTACCTTGCTCTATCAATAACAATAGTGATCAATTGGTTAAGATTTTGTCTCAAGCAAGACAGATAACCATATCGCTTCTCAGATCGGTTCTGTCCTTCCTGTCAAAGCTGAAAACAAGGGCTAGTAGGTCGTCTACCCTCTTTTGTGCCATTTCTACAAAAAAAAAAAAAAAGTGGCTTATGAAGGGGAAGGTGCAGGTGCAACCGGCGGAGAGTGTAGAATTTTGGTTTCGTGCGGTGAGAATTTTTCGCCACAGACGATTGAATGCTCCCAATCAATCTGCTACCTCATGTTGGAAAGAGGGAGATTTGTACTGAGGAAGATGACCCGGACCGTCAAGGGATTGTCGAGGAAGTCGGCGACAAGAGACGACGGAAAAAACAGCAGCAGAAAACAAGCAGCAGCAAAACAGGTTCTCCGGTCGACCGGGTCGGTCGACCGGACGTGCACGACGTGCACAGTGTCAAAGAGCGGTCGACCGGACCGGTCGACCGATATGACTGACTGTAAAGGGCCCAACTCTCTGTTGGAATCGGTCGACCGGACCGGTCGACCGGTAGAAGGGTCGGTCGACCGTCCCGGTCGACCGACAGTCGGGTTTGGGCTGAAATCTGCAGTTCGGAAACCTGTTGTATTTAAGGGCTGCTAGGGTTTTCTAAGTAGGAAATCTTGGAGGTAATCTTGTAGAAGAACCTGCGAAATTAGGAGGCTTAGGGTTCTCTTGTATTGAGAGAGGCTAAGATCCATTGTAATCATCTTCCCAAATAAAAAATCTCCCCTTTGATTGCCCCGAGGACGTAGGCACGTTGGCCGAACCTCGTTAGATCTTGGTGGTTTGCGATTGTGCTTCTTCTAGTTGTGATTTCATTGTTTTGGTGATTGAGATCTATTGGATCCTCTAAGGGTTGTTGTCTGTCGCGCACAACAAGTGGTATCAGAGCTCAAGGTTACGCTTGGGATATTCTGAAGATTCGAAGGGCTCCAGATCTGATCAGGTGGAGATCGTGTGTCGATCTCAGGTCAGAGGCATTGGTGTTCAAGGAGTCGTGTGTCGATCTCAGGTGGACGCAGGGAGGGCTCGTTGAATCAGGGGTGGAATAGATCTGGTGAGAAACTCAAGCTAGGGTTTCAAGGTAGAGGATTGATGTTGTTAAGTTCAATGGAACTAACAATTTCGGGATGTGGAGGTGTGAGGTCATGGATGCATTGAATGCACAGAACCTCGAGGACACTCTCCTATTGGAGAAGAAGAAGGCAACTACCACTGATGAAGAATGGGCAAAGATGAACAGGTCGGCATGTGGGTTGATACGTTCATGCTTGTCACAAGACATTAAATATCTTGTACAACATGAGACGTCAGCTAAGAAACTGTGGAGTACCCTAGAAAAGAAGTACCTGACCAAGAGTGTGGAATCACGGCTGCAGCTTAAGAGTAAGCTGTATTTGTTCAGGATGCAGAGGGGGAGCACAGTGAATGAGCACATAAACCGGTATACGAAGCTTCTCACAGATCTGATGAACGTGGATGTCAAGGTAGAAGAGGAAGACAAGGCTGTCATTCTCCTGAACTCGCTCCCATCGGAGGAGTATGAGACATTCACCATGACGTTTATCAATGGTAGACAAACTTTAGTCTATGATGAGGTGTCGTCTGCATTGATGAGCTATGAGACAAGGAAGAATGAGAGACATTCTGGTCAGTCAAGCTTAGTGGCGGAGGCATTGGAGGTGAGAGGCAGAAATTCATCAAGGAAGGGTAGAGAGATGGGTGGAAGATCGAGATCCAGGCAGGGATTCAAAGACCTCAAAAGAAATCAGTGCATTTTCTGTAGAGAAATTGGGCACTGGAAGGTAGATTGCCCAAAGTTCAAGGAGAAGAAGAAGGAGTCGAATGCTGAAGCAAATCTATCGAAGGTGACGAAGACTCAGAGGAGTAGTTCACAGACAGATGGAGCAGATTCGGACTCGTCGGGATTCTCTTTTTCAGTCAGTTCTCCCAGTGTTAGTAACTCATGCAAAGATGAGTGGATTCTGGATTCAGGTACAACATACCATGCATGTCCTAACAGGGGCTGGTTCACCAGTTTTGAGAAGCTGGAAGGTTGCTCGGTGATGATGGGTGATGATCACTCATGTAGCATGGAGGGTGTTGGTACAATCCCAATCAGAATGTTTGATGGGATGGTTTGGGAGTTGACAGGTGTGAGGTATGTACCTCAGATGAAGAGAAATTTAATCTCTTTGGGAACTTTGGAAGCATCGGGCATGATGATATCGGTTCGAGATGGCGATCTCAGGATGATCAAGGGCTCGATGGTTGTGATGAAGGGCGTCCGCCGAGGAAATCTATACTACTTGAAGGGTAGTACGATTACAGATCAGGTGGAGACTTCGGGTACAGATGAGGTTGGCCTGGGGATTTGGCAGGAAAAAGCCGGACAAGAAGAAGAATCTTTGCGAGCTCCTGCAAAGATGGAATCAGAAGGTGCTGCTACCTGCAAGTCAGAAGGTGGACACAGGGTTCTGGACAAGAAGAAGGTGAGTTTCAGCACCAGTTCTCACCACAATGAAGGTCTTCTTGATCGTGTTCACGTGAGTGTATGGGGACCTGCTAAGACGGCATCGCTTGGAGGTCACAGGTACTTTGTCTCGGTAATTGATTGTTCATCTAGGCAGGTTTGGATATATCCGATGAGACAAAGGGGTGAAGCCCTAGATGTGTTGAGGAAGTGGAGCGGAAGAATGGAGAGGCAGATAGGTAGGAAGGTAAAGGAGCTTCATATTGGCAATGTTGGGAAAGACATTGACCAATTCCTACAGTTTGGCCAGAACACAGGAATTGCTACACACTTCTCAACAGGTACAGATGAGTTGGCTAAGGATCTGGTCCGTTCCTTGCTGGAGGAGGTTCGAAAGTTATTGTCCAATGCAGGATTGGACAAGTCGCTTTGGACTGAGGCGATTGAGTATGCTAGCCATCTCAAGAATCAAACGACTGCGATAGGAGGTAAAGCTCCATTGGAACATTGGTCGGGAAAAGCTCAAGATCACGGTGTGCTGCGGGAATTTGGAAGTACGGCTTACTTCAGTGCCAAGAATGGCAAGGTGAATCCGCAAGCAAGGAGGTTTATCTATTTGGGCATCAAGGAGAACAGCTACAGGTTGTGGGATCCCAAGGACAAAAGGATCGTGATGAGCAGGAATGTCACATTTGGAGAGGCTTCAGGGTTGAAGTCCATCGTCTCTCAGCAGGTGGAGAGGATGAAGACCAAGGGAGGATCGCAGCGGGTGGAGGTTGATGCTACTCCATCATCTTCAGGTAGTTCGGCATCAGAGGAGACTTCATCGGAGGTGACACCGGGAGGAGTTCAAGATACCAAGGGAGATGCTGAACAGGTTGACGACATTGCAAAGGATGTCGAGTTGAGTGCAGCCATTGGAACCAAGGGGAGACCACATTCGTGGTTAAAGAAGGATGAATCTCAAGCTTGTGGACACGACAAGCTCAAGTTGAAGGCCGTTGCTCTCCATGATGGTCGGGAAGAGGTTCATATGACTCAGTCTGACAGGTTCACTGCTGCAGATACAGGTACTATTATTCGAGCTTGATGAAGCTCATTTTAATGAACTACGGTTGGCTTGATCCTTTTGGGCAAAGGTACGTAGGCAGCCGTAAAGGCGCAGCCATTGGTGATGCAACTCTTATGAAGCTATGTATGGGTTCTCGAGAAGTTGTTTGGAGCTTCACATAGAGGTGAAGAAGTGTGGTCAATGGAGCTTCACATAGAGTTGGAGAGACTTCATGTAAAGGTGAAGAGACTTCATGTAGCGGTGAAGTGGTGTGGCCAGTTGGTCTTCACATAGAGGTGAAGTGGTTGTGATCTCGAAGAACAGTTTTATCTTCCGGAGAGGAGATGTTGAGCTTGCATAAGGAGGGGTGTGCATCCAGTTGAAGCCGATGATGTGTGGTTGGCTCTACACAGACTTGGTTAGACCGTCAGTGGAAGACAGGTAGACTAGATAGAGCTAGTCAGTGGAGAGCCAGTGTTGGCTCATAAGGAAGTCTTCATGAGGTCATGAAGTTGCGGAGTAGAAGCCACAGTATAGTGATCGGCAGGTATGGAAATTCTCCTAAGGTGAAGTGCAGGGAAGGCATGTGTGATGTTTTCAGGAATAGATGAGCCAAAGATTCCAAGCCGAGATCGTGTGTCGATTTCGCTGAGATCGTGTGTCGATTTCGACCGGTGCGCGCAAGCCGAGATCGTGTGTCGATTTCGCCGAGATCGTGTGTCGATTTCACCAGGTGATAGACTGGGTTCGTTGGATGTCGGCTCAGATTTTGGAATCTTCGCCGAGGTGGAGAATTGTTGGAAAGAGGGAGATTTGTACTGAGGAAGATGACCCGGACCGTCAAGGGATTGTCGAGGAAGTCGGCGACAAGAGACGACGGAAGAAACAGCAGCAGAAAACAAGCAGCAGCAAAACAGGTTCTCCGGTCGACCGGGCCGGTCGACCGGACGTGCACGACGTGCACAGTGTCAAAGAGCGGTCGACCGGACCGGTCGACCGATATGACTGACTGTAAAGGGCCCAACTCTCTGTTGGAATCGGTCGACCGGACCGGTCGACCGGTAGAAGGGTCGGTCGACCGTCCCGGTCGACCGACAGTCGGGTTTGGGCTGAAATCTGCAGTTCGGAAACCTGTTGTATTTAAGGGCTGCTAGGGTTTTCTAAGTAGGAAATCTTGGAGGTAATCTTGTAGAAGAACCTGCGAAATTAGGAGGCTTAGGGTTCTCTTGTATTGAGAGAGGCTAAGATCCATTGTAATCATCTTCCCAAATAAAAAATCTCCCCTTTGATTGCCCCGAGGACGTAGGCACGTTGGCCGAACCTCGTTAGATCTTGGTGGTTTGCGATTGTGCTTCTTCTAGTTGTGATTTCATTATTTTGGTGATTGAGATCTATTGGATCCTCTAAGGGTTGTTGTCTGTCGCGCACAACACCTCACTGAGATGTTGATGCACGCGTGAGTGTTTCGGATCTCTGTTACTGTACGATTGACACGTTGTGATTTCCTCATAACCACTTAGATCACGCCGTTTGATTATTTGATTGTTATGTCCATGACAGCCCGCATTGTTGTAGGGGCGTTGTAATGCCTCAATGTGGGAATAATCTGGCAGCGTAATTGTATCCGTGAATCGCAGTGATCGTGCAGCTAAGCTGTAACCAACGTTGAAGTGACAGTCTTTGCGGAGGGTTTTCGTTTCGAAGGTTGGCTCCAGACTACAGAATGACTTTAGATTGGTCAAGAGTCTGGAAGAGTGACTTTAGACTGAATGTGACCTCAGAATGGAATCATGTGAGTTTCCTCATGTGTCCGTGCTGGACTCAATGGAGGAGGCGCTGACTGCTTAGGGCGCCTTTCTGTAATAGGACACATTATAATCTCGAGGGAAGTTGAAAACTGATCACTGTAAATGCCCCCCGCTTTCCTCCTTCTCGGAGTCAGCGATTGAGAAGGAGAGAAAGCATAACTGATTTGGGTTTTTGACCTAACTTCTAGCTTGTCGCTTTATAGTAAGAGAGAAGAAACCAACACATCTCTTTATATCTTGTACATTTAATGTTACTTCTGCTCTATATGTCCAGCTGTCAAATCACGAGTCTGATCGGCATGCACAGTAGAGAAATTGTCACTTAGCCGATAAGGTTTGTTGACATTTGCGCAATGGTTCAATTCAAATTCTCGGGTCATCATAATATGACATCATCTCTATTATATATAATGGGGGGAAACTCTAAGAGAGGATCCTTCAGAAAACCCTAACTTTTGATTTTTCAAAATTCTCGCTTCCAAAATTTTCTTGCCCCCATCTTGTTGGTCCTAAGATGATGCCAATTGTAGGATCTACTATACACGTCAATACTTACACAAAGATATTAGTGTTAAAGAAATAAAGCACTTGCAAATAAGGAAAATAAATCACAGAAAAGATAATAATCGCAAACACAAGTGATTTATCCTGATTCGGTCCTTGTGACCTACATCCAGTCCCCAAGATACCCGCTTGAGATTTTCCTTTATCCTTTGACTTTGTACACCCAAAATTAACACCTTGCACACCACTTGACAAACCCCTTTTGCCAAATGTGTACAACTCTTCTTACAACCAAGAAGACCACAACACCTTGTACAACCTCTCTTCACACCAAAAAGACGCTCTTGAACAATGCTTCTCTTTGGGTGATTACAAACTTTCCTATAAGCCTTGAATCTATATGTGATCGTGGACAAGGGATATTATAGGTGGACTCTCAGAAATCTTCACTATGGAGTAGGAATTTGAGTGAAGAAATGAAAGTGGGAACAGTTTTCTGAAAACTAGAATATTGACAGAATTTTTGGTCAGAAAACTATTGATTTGAATTAGTGTATTTTGCCTAAAATAACAACTCTATTTATAGCTGAACTCTATGGTTAGTTAGGGTAGTTATTTGGACAAATTTGAATATTCAAATGTTAGATAACGTTGGATAAAACACCAGAAAATAGAAACTGTCCAACGTCAAAAACTGCCATTAGTCGACTAGGGGTATGGGGTTAGTCGACTAGGGTAAGCAATTTACACTAGGTTAGTCGACTAGTAAATGGACCAAGTCGACTAGGTAAAGATAAAATCAAAAGACAAGTTTCTGGAAACTGAAATTAGTCGACTAGCAGAGTTTATAAGTCGACTAGGTCATCTATTAGTCGACTAAGAAACTGTCAAGTCGACTAATATTGAATGTAGGTTACAAACAAAGAGTTGATATTCATCTAGAGGCAAATGTTAGTCGACTACAAAAAATATCAAGTCGACTATACTATGTATAAGTCGACTACTAAAGGGTATAAGTCGACTAATAGGACTATGATGTGTGTGTGTGTTTCAAAACTTTTAATATACTATTAAATATTATAAAAGACAACCATAGCCACTCTCTTTGGGAAGTTTTGATCATGTAGAACTCTTGAATAGGCTTGTGCAAAAGAGCTCCATTGAAATGGCTTCACAAATGTATCATCAAAAGTAAGTTCCAACATTCTCCCCCTTTTTGAAGATGACACTTTGTGTGCACGAATACTCCCCTACAGAAAATATATTATATGTTTTCTTCCTATAGAAAATATGTTCTCCCCCTACAGAAAACAGGTTATAGAAAGACATGTGTTCTCTCCCTGCAAAAATTATATTATAACAAATATATATAATAAATGTTCTGAAATATTTTTCTTATCAAACTTCTTATATGGTACCTAAAAGATAGACATTAGAATGGTACCAATTATTAGAATATCAAAGCATTAACCTTTAGGAGACCAAACCCATTTTGAATTTAGTTTTCATCTGTTAGTATATACATAATTGCATGAATTATATATATCATGTATGTATAATACAATATAAGTATTTTTATCAACAATGCTTAAGTTTTTAAAATTCATATAAACTTGTTCTTAATTTTTTGAAATAATATCTATTTTTTTTCACAAAAGAATTATATGAATTACTAACATATGTAGATTTTCCAAAAATCCAAGACCATAATGATTATGTGACATCTTTTGAAATGATAACAAATCATTCAACTTTTCTTTTCCTTGATTAAATTTAGTCATATTTTTCAAAATCTCTTTATACTTCATTTTGAAAATTGATATGTCTTCATCTAAAACTGAAATTCTTTCATTTAAAGACATAATTTCTCTTTTAATAGAACATTATTTTGTAATAAATTCTCATTATCTTTTTTTATGATGATATCACTTTTTCAAATTCATCTTTTTGAGAATTTATAGAAGAAATTTGAGAAGCATAACAAGAATTTTCTTTAAAAGATTTTCATTTTCCTTTGTCAAAATTTTATTCTTTATCTTTTCATTCTTAAGATCATTGTATAATTCTTGAAATGTATCTAAAAGTTCAGTATATTGTACCTTATCTTCTTCTAGCGCCATGTAGTAGATATTGGCATGTTCAGTGGCTTCTTCTTCGTTAGAGGAAGAGGAATCACTGTTTTCCCATGATACTTGGTAGTCTTTCTTCTTTCTGAACTTTTTGCTCCTAAATTTACCTTTGTTTTTAAGCAATGGCAATCCTTCTTCATATGGCCTGTTTATTACAATTAAAACATTTAAACTTACCTTACTTTAAGAACTTTCTGAATTTTCTTGAAAGCATAGCCATCTCCTCTTCATCGTTATCTGAATTGTCCGTGTCTGAGGATGCATGGAAGGCAAATTCTTTCTTCTTTGAGAGAGATTGTTGTTCATCCTTCTTTCTGTCTTCGAGTTGCACTTCATATGCCATTAGATTACTAATAAGGTTTTCTAATGACATTGTTGAGAGATCATTCGCTTCTTCGATTGCAGCTGTCTTCTTCTCCCAATCTGATATGAGTGCACGAAGGATCTTGCGAACTTTTTCGACTTGGGTGTATTCCTTTCCATGGGATGCTAAGAAATTTGTTATGTCGTTGAACCTTGTAACCATTTCTGAAATGGTTTCATTCTCCTTCATTTTGAAAAGTTCAAACCTGTGGACAAGAATAGAAATTTTAGATTCCTTAACCTTATCTGTGCCTTCATGTGTTACCTGTAGAATGTACCATATTTGATTTGCAGAAGTGGCTGTTGACACACGGTTGAATTCTTCTTTAGTTAAGGCACAGAATAAAGCATTCATCTCTTTGACATCAAGGTTCGCATTCTTCTTTTGATCATCACTCCAAGCGTTGTAGTTGGTAGTCGGTTTGGTGTATGCTACTTCTACTATGTTTCATAGTTCGTAGTTGATCTATTGCAACTAGATCTTCATTTTATACTTTCAATAGTTATAGTTGGATCCGTCAAATAGCGGTGGACGTTGTGTAGAATGTCGTTCTTTGAATTGTGACGAAGGGAACTCCGTTGCCATCCTTGTATGTTGTTGACTGGATATGAAGGGCTCTGATACCAATTGTTGGTCCCAAGATGATGCCAATTGTAGGATCTACTATACACGTCGACACTCACACAAAGATATTAGTGTTAAAGAAATAAAGCACTTGCAAATAAGGAAAATAAATCACAGAAAAGATAACAATCACAAACACAACTGATTTATCCTGGTTCGGTCCTCGTGATCTACATCCAGTCTCCAATCCACCCTCTTGAGATTTTCCTTTATCCTTTGACTTTGTACACCCAAATCAACACCTTGCACACCACTTAACAAATCCCCTTTGTCAAATGTGGACAACTCTTCTTACAACCAAGAAGACCACAATACCTTGTACAACCTCTCTTCTACACCAAGAAGACGCTCTTGTACAATGCTTCTCTTTGAGTGATTACAAACTTTCCTATAAGCCTTGAATCTGTATGTGATCGTGGACAAGGGCTATTATAGGTGGACTCTCAGAAATCTTCACTATGGAGTAGGAATTTGAGTGAAGAAATGAAAGTGGGAACAGTTTTCTGAAAACCAGAATTTTGACAAAATTTTTGGTCAGAAAACTATTGATTTGAATTGGTGTGTTTAGCTTAAAATAACAACCCTACTTATAGCTGAACTCTATGGTTAGTTAGGGTATTTATTAGGATAAATTTGAATATTCAAACGTTGGATAAAATACCAGAAAACAGAAACTGTCCAACAGTCAGAAACTGTCATTAGTCGACTAGGGGTATGGGGTTAGTCGACTAGGGTAGGTAATTTACACTGGGTTAGTCAACTAGTAAACGGACCAAGTCGACTAGGTCAAGATAAAATCAAAAGACAAGTTTCTGAAAACTGAAACTAGTCGACTAGAAGTTTTATAAGTAGACTAGGTCATCTATTAGTCGACTAGGAAATTGTCAAGTCGACTAATATTGAATGTAGGTTACAAACAGAGAGTTGATATTCATCTAGAGGCAAATGTTAGTCGACTACAAAAAATATCAAGTCGACTATACTATTTATAAGTCGACTATTAAAGGGTATAAGTCGACTAATAGGACTATGATGTATGTGTGTGTTTCAAGACTTTTAACATACTATTAAATATTACAAAACACAACCATAACCACTCTCTTTGAGAAGTCTTGATCATGTAGAACTCTTGAATAGGCTTGTGCAAAAGAGCTCCATTGAAATGGTTTCACAAATGTATCATTAAAAGCAAGTTCCAACACATCTCTGTACTTAGAATTCCAGCCCTTTACATCTTTTTCTCAATGACGAAGGGAACCACTGCCGAAGAGAGGAGGAAAGGTAAAACGTTGCTGATGAGAAGAAGAGGAAAAGATCCAACTTTAAGACTAGAGTGGGGATGGATTTTGATTCAAACCAACCATTCTCCCCAACCAGAAGGAGGTTTGTGATTACTTGATGAAGTATCACGGTCGCCTGTCATTAATGATTACGGTGGAGTTCTGCCCCGCCACGACGGATGTAAAGGTGCCTCCTCCTGTCGAGGATGTATACTTTCACCCCCAGATCTTGGCGTTAGGGGTACCGTTCTCGCTAACCCGATTTGTCCTCGATGTGTTGGAATACTATCACGTTCCACCTACCCAGTAGTCATCGGGCGTCTGGCAGACAATCTTGGATGTTTAAGCCCTTTGCAGCTAGGAATGACAATTTGACCCGTACCCATGGGGATCCGACCCACTCGCCCCCAACATAGCGAGTTTTTTAATCATTGATCAGGGACAGGTTGGGTAACAAGGAAAACCCGAAATAGCAAAGGTTGGAAGGGACGGGTTTGGTATAGGATTTCCCCGCCCTGTACCCGCCCTGTTACCCGCCCCGCTAGGTTTATTATATAAAGGATATTAAATATATATATACTCCAACTCAAGTAACCCATATGTTAACATTAATTGGAATAATATATATACACTTGCCCCATTCTTTCTGTGGTACTATGAGTGATGATTGTGGAAGTTTAGTCTAAAATTGTTCCTTTTTTGCCTGATTGCTACTTTATACTAGTTGTTTATAACTGGTAACATGGGGCCAGATTGGCCAATGCCCAGTGTAGTGTTTCACGCTGGGGTTCAAAATGTCTTGCATATTTTTCAGGCACTTTTATTGATTAGTGGATATTTACTATGTTTTAGGCTTCATGTCTGCCTAATACACGTTTTCAGGTCAGGGCCGAGTATTTTTATTCCCCGCCAGGCGGGGATGCTTGTGGTTGTGAAATACTCGGCAGGGGTATGGGGGCGGTGACGAGGTTGGTTTTGGGATTTCGGGGACAGGGACGGGGTGTTCAATACTTAGCCCCGACACGCTCCATTGCCATCCCTGCAACACCTATGCTCCTCATATGGGCTTGACAAGTTTTGCACCATCTATGTGATGAGGAAGACTAGGAGAGGTGCCCGTTGCTTTATGCCACTGCGGGCCGGTAGAAGTTGATCGTCAACTTGGTGGACATTGATCATGGGTGAAATGACACCTTAGTCCGAGTTTTCAGTCCTTGAAAAGCAGTCTCAGAAAGTGATCACGGGCTTGTTTCACTCTTATAGAACATGGAGTCAATCTTCCAAGTTGTTGACTCGACCTTGGAGAATGTCAAGGCTCAGGTTCTGAAGCTATACTAGATCCCGTACGACTGCGACAATTGAAACTGGCTGTTGAACCGAACATGCATGTAGAGCCTCCGGTGATTCTGAGACCTTGAACCATGGTTTGGATGAAATGACACCCTTGTCTGACACTGACAGAGATGAGGTCAATAGGGATGTGAAGCAGGAACTGAGTTGGAAGAAGATTTCCCTCTATATCGACTCGCGGAAGACGAGAGAGAACAGAGTCAGATTCCCAGTCCCACGCCTCCAGAAGGTTAAACTTTAACTCTTGTCTTGCGTGTTTTCTCATTCATATTTTGACCCTTGATTACATAGGACTAGAATATTGAACTTCAGATCCAACGATGACGAACTAGAGAGGGAGGATTCACAAGGGGACTCCATTACAAAGGAGGGGCACATCTCTAACAAGGAGGTTGTTCTCATGGCATTGGATCTTCTCGAACAGTCTCTGACTCCCTGCGCTCTCGAGCCTCAAGACCAAGGCCAAGACCAACCCAAGCATCTGGCAAACGGTTTCATCTCGACCTGCCACACCTGAAGTTGTCATTCGGTCCCAAAGTGGTGGCCGCAGGATAGAAGCAACAGGTTGGTGGCAAAGTTACCGTGCGGGCCTATGGAGGAGGCTTCTCTATCTTTAGATGCAGGCTGGGATCCCCTAGCCTCGACCTTCGGCTCATGATTGTTCCTGAGGAGGGGGATAGTGAGATCACTTTGGATCAAGGCCACTTTCTTGATGGTCTGGAGGAGTTCGAAGCGCTTCTCCTAAAGAGGCAAAGGAAGATTTGGAGAATGATCTTCTCAAGATAAATGTGGATTTTGATTTTGCTTTTGGTGACAAGCCCCATTTATTTTTGAACATTTCCTCTGTAGGGTGTGGTGTTCGCCTTCGGACACATAGGCAACCTGCAGGCCGCCTTGAATTAAAAAATAGGGCCCTCACTGACTTGAGGAAAAATATCACCGTGATATCCGCGGATGATAAGCTCCTCAAGCTACAAGCCAACATGGAATACGAGTCAATAGCCTGCCGTGAGCTGAAGGAAGAGTTGCCGCGAGTACATGAGGTTCTCATGCTTGCACTTGAGGACAAGAATGTGGTTCATCGACTTGCTGAGGAGAGGAAGGTTGAGCTGGAGCAGGAGAGGGTTACCTCTCATGAGGAGAAGGATGGACTCCAATTGGATTTGGAACAGGCTCTCGTTGAGAAAGAGGAGGTTGAAGGGTAGGCCAATGAGGACATAAAGAGGTTGCAGAAGAATGTACAACTCTTCAAGGTTATGAAATATAAGGAGGGATACCGTGATGGGGCTCAGAGCAAATTACCGAGGTATCCTCTTGGGGACAAGGAGGAGGCCCAAAGCCTCTGTGATGCCTGCTGAAGCACTTACTGTTCCAGTTGAGGATGCCTCCAACGTGGCTGCGGGAGCTAAAGTCGAAGGAAGAGGATTTGAGCTGGATCCTGAGACTGGGACTTCTCGCGAACGCGAAGTGAGTGTCGATCAAGAGTATGAGCCTTGTATGCTTTTACTTTGTAAATCTTTGCTAATTATCAAAAAAGATATTCCTTATTTTTGTTTTGCTTAAAATTTCTCTCTGCATTCTCATTCTTTTGCTGGATTGTCAATTGTTGTCCGATGTTTCCGTGAGCATAGGCTCGAAGGTGCCTCTGGATCTAAGCCTGGCCGTAATCATTTTTGATGATCCAGTGGGGCAACCTAGTAGCTATATACACTCCAGAAGCACTTCCTCTGATGTTGGAGACCATGAAGTGTGTCTTGATGATCCTGTTGTTCACTTTGGTATTCCTGATGCTTCATGATTTGGAGTCATTATGGATCTTAGTGAGGAGTCGGGTCTTTGCTGCACTTTCTTCGTGACAGGCAGAGAGGTGATGGAAGGGCGTCGTCAGCCTAACTTTCCTGTTAAGACTGAGATCACGCTATATGACCATGTCATCTTGCAGCTAGAGCATGAGCTGGCTCGAAACAAGGAAACAGAAAGTGACGTCAACGATAAGTGGTATCATTCAGTTATGAAGTCGATAGACCAATTGCAGTGATTGAAAAATTTAAAGGCCATGAATCGTTTTTTGAAAGAATCCCTTCAACACAAGACAGATGTAATGAAGAGTTGGCTGCGAATCATCACCTAGATAAGACGGTCATAAGTATGCAGAAGGCAGTTAACTTTTTCCGATCTCAACTAGAGAAGGTGCATTATCAAAGTGTCAAACTTCGATCTTGAGTTTGTCAGCTGGAGTACGAAGCTGAGCAGTGGGGGCTCGAGTTGATAGAGTTGAGAGCTGAAGTGAAGCAATCACGGGGCTCTCTTCCACGAGGAAGCACAAGGAGCTGAAGATCCCCATCATAGCTGAATAGAGTTTACTCTCAAACCTGGACTGGAAGTGCGAATAAGAGGAATGGATGAAGTTGTAGCTTTATTGGGGTCTAAAGCTCCACCTTTTTGTGCTCTCACTTTGCATCCTTCTTTTGTATAATATAAGAATAAATAATAAAGATGGATTTGAGTTTCGTAATTACTTCCACGTCTTTTAGCTGAGGGATATTGTGAGTTGTCGCTTGAGATCGTGATTGAAACTGGGTCAGTGAGTTGATGTTCTAATAGGCATTAGGAAGATCTTGTTAGCTTTGGAGTGACCCCTCAGGGGATGGTTCCCATTAAAGACTGTTGGAGTAAAATTAATATAAGCTGTCAGAGACAATCTAATTTAGGTTGTTGGAGTAAGCTATTAGGATGATCTCCGTCTTTCAGGAGAGTCTATGTATAGGCTTTAGCCGTCAGGGTGAAGATCTGATATAGCCTGTCGGAGTGAGCCTTATGAATGATCTCCATCTTTCAAGAGAGTTTCCGTATAGGTTTTAGCCATCCGGGTGAGAACCAAATATAGGTTATCAGAGTGAGCCATCAGGAGGACTTTCGTCTTTCAGAAGAATCTCCGTGTATGATTTAGCCATTAGGGTGGGAACTCAATATAGACTGCCAGAGTGAGCTGATCGTACACGTGTATTATATGTTTTCATATCATATGTGTCACATTTCTGGATTTAGGTTTAAATAAAACTTTGTTATTTAATGTATTTTCATGTTTAGTGGTGTGCAGTGTACTTAATGAAAAAGAGAGAGATTGATATATTTATCCAATTAATTTAAAAGTTTAACAGAAGGGATCGATTCAAATCTAAAGGTTCTTAAAAACCATCTTATCTGAAGACCAGATCTATCAGATTACGTAATACCAATCAAAATGCAAGTAAAAAATGGATTTTTAAAGACCCAATTGATTAAGCTGAAGATCAAAAGATATATCGTCAAATCCAAAGCAGAATTTGAAAATCTAATTGGATAGAAAGATAGAGGATGAATCAACGAACGACCGGCCCCTTACCCTGGCCCTACGGCCAGGATACTACTATGGAAACGTGGCAAAAGCCGCGTTCCCACGGCTGTTCAGTTGAATCAATGAGAGCTTTTGCTCCCCTTATCGCTTTACTCTATCCCTTATCCCCTTTTTCCTATAAATACTTGTATCTTAAGAAGGCAGAGGGACGAACTCCAGCAGAGAGTTTTAGTTTAGTTTAGATTTTTATTTCTTTTTCAATTTAATTTTCATTTTTATTTTAGGTTAGAGAGAGTTACATGAGAGAAGGAGAGAAAGAGTTGTATTTAGAATGACACTGAATGTAACATTCCTCAGAGTTATATTGAAATGACAGCCAATGTGATTCTCAGCCTTTTCTTCAATGTACTCGATCCAATCAATTGCTTCTTTATATTACCTCATTTTACTTTACATTACTTCGCATCGAATCATGGTACGTTTAATCTACAACAGAGGTTAGTCTTCTTTTTTTTTACCGCTTTTCTATTTTTCTTTCTTAGATTAGTATAACAATTTTCAAAATCAACACTCTCTTTTTATTTCTTTTTCTTTAAACTCATTTTTCTTTTCTTTTTTAACAGCAAACCCATCTTCTTCTTTAGATTTATTTTAACTTAGATTAGCTTTAACTATATTTTCTTTCCAAACTGAGAAAAGAAAGATTAACTTGTTTTTGTTAATTAAAAGAGGACACTTACACAAACGCTTTCATCACAGTCTCTCTTTGTGGATCACGACCCGTTAGCCCTGGGCTATACGCTAGCATTGTGGACCTAGCACTGTTCCTAAATTCTGTATTTTTCTGTACACAGGTTTAGCTCGATCAAATTTTGTGCCGTTGCCGAGGAGGGACGGTAAGTAAAAGTTTTTAATTTACTTAATTTGTTAACTATTTTTTTCTGTTTTTGTATGTAGGAACTAATTTCAGGGAAATAACTATTGCAGTATATGAATAGTACCCTTGAGACTCTGCTCTAGAAAGCATAGCTCAAGGAGACTCCACTTTGTCGCGAAAACGCATTCAAAGTCGCGTTTGCGTGGCAAGGGGGTAAGACTACTTACAGGGTGATTGATTTACAAAGTTCAGTCTTTTGCGGCCACTGGTTTTTCAATTTAACCTATTTTGTATACTTTTCTAATTTCAACAATAATTGGTTGCTTTGTTAAATGCTAAAAATGACTAGACTTTGGATTTAGGGCATGTGTCTAATTCGTTTACCTTTTACATTGTAGTTGAAGCGTGCTAGAGTTAAGGTACGTGTGCATAGCATATAGTTTAGGAAACATATTTTGAGTGATGCATATTGCTTAAGTATTGCGTTTTCTATATACTTGTCCACCTGCACTAAATTGAATTAAGGGCTAGTCCTATAAACAAGATAAGGTGGGAAAATTATTATCCTCCCTTAGTCCCATAAACAATCTCCTCACTGACCCAATCCTAACTTAAATTTGAGGATGTTGGCAAACAGGGACATTTCAAACTCAAATAGGGATTGACCTAAGGGGGAAGTTGTTTGAAGTTGACTCGTGCCAAATCGGTGTCAAAGGTCAGTGATTGAGAGGCGAAACTTTGAAGGATGGTAGTTTGGCACAATTAGGCCCCGTCGCTTTTTGCGCAAATACCTCCAACCAACTTTGCCCTGATCTGACCGATTAACTTGTGGTCAGGTTCTACAATATATCTCTTGTGGATAATCAACAGTTATGAGTCGTCTAGGTCTAAGGTCTACTCTAACTTAAGTTAGATTTTTCTTTTTTTGTTTGTTTGTTTATTTGCTTGTTTTTGCTTTTGATATCTTTGTGATATGGATTATAATTATAAATTTCCAATGCATATAGTGATTCATACTTCACCCCAACCTCTTTCGATTCAGATACTACCAATCCGACATTTCATAACTTTAACTAACCAAATATGTCAGGTTGGTGTTATCTGAATCAATATATGCCCCAATCCCAATATTATGAACAAGATTGGGATAATCATCACGACCCTTCATCGAGTCAGTGGGGATACAACTCCCTCAAGTCTTACTATCAAAAACCTTATCAACAAACTCTTCGTTTACTTCATACCAAGACCAACCTATAGAAGAACAATCTTCTTTAGGAAAGAGTTCCGGAGCCTTTCTTGAGTCAACACGACAATTGCAAATTCAAACGACTCAATTCTCTCAAACAATTCTCAAATCCAAGATCCCCAATCCATTTTTCAAGTCCCACCACAACAAGAACCTGTTGACTTCGAAGAGAGTATGAAATATATGATTCAAAGTGAAGATTCCTTTACCAGTCCATCTATATGATAGAAGCAAGACTTACTCTATTGGAAAACATGCATAAGAATGAGAAAACTCTCCCTACCCAATAATTGACTATTCCCAGTACTTCTAGCCATATTGATGGAAACTAAGAATCATGATATCTTGAAGACTATGACCAAGATTCAATTTCACCGCAAAACTTTAAACTTGACCAATACCAACTCATTGACAAATTGGCAAGTTTTCATTTCAATGAGATTGAATTTGAAGATAAATGTGACACCAATTTTCAATATTGTGATTCAGTTTCACTTTTTGAATCCATGCTGACTCTAGTATCCTTACTCGATTTGGACCCTCCGAAGCCAACACTGATTCCTATCCCTATAGAGGTTGAACATGAACCACCTATTTTGGATAGTCACATTTCATTGTTGGGAAATGAATCTGAACTTCAATTCTATGATTTGGACCAAACTCATGAACCAACTCTGACTCTCGAACCTAAACTTGATTTGAGTTTTATTTTCGAGTCAGTATAGGTTCCTACTCCTTTCATTTTTGAGCCCAAATCATCCATTTCATAAAATCACATTCCATTATTGGACCAAGGTTTAGATCAATATGACTCCGTGATGATATCCTAAGATTGGTCATATAACCGGGAAAAATTTCCTGTTAGGATCTTGTATGATCCTATTCACATTGGGGAGTATAAAAATATTAATAGGAAAGAGGTCATGAAAGGTGGATTCTATAAGAATTCACAATATCTAGATTGGGTAGAAACGCTTGGCCCAATGAGACCACCACCGGAACCACTACCTTGAGGTGACAATTTTTCTTCCCTTTCACTTTTTTTATGTATTTTTGCATTTCATTCATATATTGAGGACAATGCATGAGTAAGGTGTGGGGGTGGTTTTACTAACATACTAATTTAGGTTTTTACTATTCTTTCTTTAAAACTTTTTGAAAAAAATAATATTTTGACTTATTTTTGTAAGCAATTAAATTAATTTTAAGAGAATCATAATTAGAATGTCTTATACTTGGTGAAAATAAAATTATTTGTTTGATTTTTTAGGTTAGGAAGAAAGATTAAAAAGTAATTTAGTCTTGATTTTTTACTCTGATGAAATATGCATGCTTAATGCACTTACAGACTTAGGATTCTAAAACAAAGATTCTTATGTCTTATTAAAAAATATCATATAAAAAATCTTCTGACTAAGCTTGGTATTTGTGCCTCATTAAGCATAACTATCACGCTTAAAAGTAGTTCATATAAATAAAAATCATTAGTTTTGTGGCCTTGTTTGCTCGAGTCCTAAGTCTTTGGGGCGTTTTCCCACCCGGTGTCCTAAAACCGTCCGATTTGGGAATCACCAACTAAGACTCATTACATGGGCGAATCCTAATAGAATTAAGGGATATTACCGCCATAAATGTCAAAAAAAATAAGGCGTAAGAGTTAGAGTTGAAAAATCCCGAGTCAAATTTTCACGGTCACAAGGTGCATATAACTTGGTAAAATGATAGACGAGATGAGAAATACAATTTTAATCCTTACCTTGATTAAAAATAAGTTTTTGAATAGAGACTAAGTTTAGGATTGACTAAGTTTTGATAATACTATGACTTATAGATTATTTGAATTTTTATATTAATACTTCAAATATTTTTTCCTTCAGAATGCGTTTTCAAAAATGCAACACTTTGTTTTTCTTTATTTATAGATTTTGTGGGTGCAATCTACTGAAAATCCTCACGAGATAAAACTCGTCCTCTAAGGGTAACCTAGAAGTTTAACGGCTTATTTCACGTGCTAAGTGCAAGCGTGATTCCTACGAAAGCGAGTTAAGTTAGGTTACTTCACTTTTTATTTTGCTCAAGGACGAGCAAAAGATAGATATGGGGATGTGATCGCACACGTGTATTACATATTTTCATATCATATGTGTCGTATTTTTGCATTTATGTTTAAATAAAACACTGCTATTTAATGTATTTTCATGTTTAGTGATGTGTAGTGTAATTAAGAAAGAAAAGAGAGAGAGAGATTGACAGATTTATCCAATTAAATTCAAAAGTTCAAAGAAAGATGATCGATTCAAATTCAGCGACAGATCTATCAGATGAGGTAATATCAATCAAAATTTAAGTAAAAAAGAATTTTGAAGACCCAATTGGTTGAGCTAAATATCAAAGGATATATCATCAAATTCAAAGCAGAAACTGAAAATCCAATTGGATAGAAAGATAGAGGATGAATCAACAAACGATCGGCCCCCAGATCTTGGCCTTACACCAGGATACTGCCACAAAAACGTGGCAAAAGCCGTGTTCTCGCAGCTATTTAGTTGAATCAGGGGGAACGTTTTCTCCCCCTATCTCTTTACTCTATTCCTTATCCTCTATTTCCTATAAATACATGTATCTTCAGAAGGCAGAGGGACGAACTCTAGCAGAGGCTTTAGTTTAGTTTAGTTTAGGTTTTATTTCTTTTTCAATGTAATTTTCATTTTTATTTTAGGTTAGAGAGAGTTACATGAGCGAAGGAGAGGAAGAGTTGAGTGACACTGAATGTAACATTCCTCAAAGAGTTGTATTGAAGTGACAGCCAATGTGATTCTCAGTCTTTTCTTCAATGTACTCAATCCAGCCAATTGCTACTTTTTATTATCTCATTTGGCTTTACATTACTTCACATAAAATCATGATACGTTTAATCTACAACAGAGGTAAATCTTCTTCCTTTATCTTTTGTTATTTTTCTTTTTAGATTAATATAACAATTTTCAAAACCAACACTTTCTTTTTTTATTTCTTTTTCTTTAAACTCGTTTTCCTTTTCTTTTTTAACAACAAACCCATCTTCTTCTTTAAATTTCTTTTAACCTAGATTAGTTTTAACTATTTTTATTTTTTTCAAAATTGAGAAAAGAAAGATTAACTTGTTTTTGTAAATTAAAAGAAAAAACTTACACAAGCGCTTCCATCGCAATCCCTCCTTGTAGATCATGACCCGTTAGCCCTAGGCTACATGGTAGCATTGAGGACCTAGCACTATTCCTAAATTCTATATTTTTTTTTTTGCATAGGTTTAGCTCGATCATGAGCTATCAGGACGACCTCCATCTCTCAGGAGAGTCTCCGTATAGACTTTATCCGTCAGGATGGGAACTCGTTGCTGAAAAGTCACCTAGAGGGGGGGTGAATAGGTGACAATGCTAATCTAGTGAACTAAATGCGGAATTTAAAAACTAATTGCAATTACTATAATGATGCACACACAAGCAAGATATAACAATTTGCACAAAGTAAAGAGAGAGAGCAAGAGTCAATGGATCAAGCGCAAACAAAGAGATATGTTCCGAGGTTCGAGCACCCAGCTCTACATCCCCGCCTTCGACACACGAAGGATTTCCAATCCATTAGCTTGTCCACTAAGGACTCCCACTAAGGGAACCTCCACCGAGGATTTGGGGCAATCACAATTACAAGGAGTTCCCAACTCCCCTCCTTACAAATACAACCTCTTCCTTGAGGCACAACTCCAATCCAACAATCTCAACCTCCTCCTTGAGGCAAGCACCAAACAATCACAACCTCCTCCTTGAGGCAAATTCCAAACCAATACAACAAACTCCCAATCACTAACCAATACAAGGATCACCTCTCAACAAGAGGGATACAACCCAAAGCACAAAGCTAAGAAAAGATTGGGTTACAACTTGGTGGTCACAACAACAACCACAAACAACTTTTTCTTCCCACACAAATATCCTATAGATATAGATAGTAGATTTTTGCTCAAGTGTGGAGAAAACCAAAGGAATGGAAATCAGAAATCACAAAGAAAAATCCTTGGGAAAAACTGAAACAAAGATAGAGAAGTTTAATCAAAATCCTTTCCCAAAAACCCTTTCTTTGATTATCCAAACCCTAACAAAAACACCAAATGTATTGTTCAATTTGAATCCAAAAACCTATTTTGATTGCAGCAAAAACACCTGAGAGAGTGGAAAAATTCGCACAAAAATTCTTAGAGAAAGACTCTTGCAAATGGGGTATTTATAGGCAATTATCAGAAAATAGCCGTTGACAGAAATTTGCCAGAAATAGCCTTTCGGTCGACCGGCCCGGTCGACCGTCCAACGGTCAATTTTTGACCGTTGGCAACTAACGGTCGACCGGCCCGGTCGACCGAATAATCCCGAGAGCAGATTATTCTGCTCCGGTCGACCGTCCCGGTCGACCGCTGACTGTGCCAGAAACGTGCACAGGTTTGTGCACGTCGTCGGTCGACCGTGACGGTCGACCGGCTACATGCGGTCGACCGTTACGGTCGACCGAACTAGCCTGGCAGGCAGCAAAAGGGTCAGAAAACTGAGGTAAAAAATATTCCAATAAATCCCACAAAATCTCTAAAATTCCACAAAAATAGTTTTATATTTTATATTGAAATACAAACTTGTGTTAAAAATCCTAACACAAATTTCAAACATTTTAGTCAATTTTTGTGTCATAGAAATTTTGCCAAAAACCAAAAACCGTATTTTCTAAAACCTTGTATTTTGAATAGAAAATACACATTGTCTAAAACTCATCCATGATACAAAAATATGATATTTAAACACTTTGAAGCATATTGTATATGAATAGAAGTTCAATATACAAGAAACATATATATCATGATTTTTGTCATTAAGTCCAAAAATATATTTTGTTGTAAATACCAAAACATAAAACACATGGAATAGATTATCAAACAAAGTTTGTCTAAACAATTGAAGCATGCATGTATATAGAACAAATCTAATATACATAAACCATGTAAACTTGTTTTGATGAAAATCTATTCATGAAAACCAAGATCGGTTAAACCTAAAACCGAAAATCAAAACATGAAAGGTGTGTGTTGTGAACTTGAGCTTATCATACTATTCTAATCTTTACAATTAGGATCTAAACTTAAAACTAAAACTATGGATACCTAAGTCTTCTTGTAGAGCGCAATCTCCAAGCTAGAGCGCAATCTCCAAGCTAGAGCGCAATCTCCAAGTCGGCTCGATCCAAACACTCTTGATTCACCGAGCAAGTAGCAATGTATGATCTATGACGCTCGGGCTCTTGAATCAACAAATGAAAGATGTGTGGAAGCTTTCACCAACTAATATCTTGATTAATGATCTGAAACTTAAACATCACAAGATAATTAGTACACATAACTACATGAGTTAATCATCATCAAAACTAGAGTGGAAGGCCTTTGGGCCAACAATCTCCCCCTTTTTGATGATGACAAAACTCATGGAGTTATATATGCATGGATTAAAGTAAAGCTTCAAAGAAGCTCCCCCTTAACTCATGCATAACAATAAAACATATAAGATATGCAATGAATGTTCTTAACAACATGTTTATATGTGTTTAAAACAATATCAAAACATGCTCTTGATACCAATAAAAATGAAACATAAAACATGCATAGACATGCATATAAACAAGGCTTCTTTTCATCAAATGTAAACTATATGCAAACACAAATATGCATATAAAACTCAAATTCTTCTCCCCCTTTTTGTCAATCATCAAAAAGGGTTAAAAATAAAAGCAAAAATAATAAATTTTTCTCCCCCTTTTTGTTCAAAGCAAAGGTTAAATCAAATATGATACCAAAAAAAATGTGGCAATGGAGTGTATATTGATACCAATTGAAAAACAACAAATCAATTGAAATAAAAATGAGAACATATACCAATTGAAAACACAAATAAAATGAAAATCTTGATACCAATTAGTAAGTAAACAAATAACCTACCAATTGTAAACAAACAAACTAGATACCAATTTTGGAATTAAACAATACTAATTTTGAATTTCCTTAAAAACAAATCTTGATACCAAATGAAACTATTATTCTTTAAAAACACAAGATACCAATTGAAAAGTATTTATTTGCCAATTGAAATCTTTATTTTCTATCATAAAGCAAGGGAGTGGAATAAAAAAAATGTCAATTGAAAGATAAAATACCAATTTGAAAAATAAAATACTAGATTTCTCCCCCTTTATGAAATACCAAATGAAAATATGCATATGCTTGAAATAAGATACCAATTGAAAATTAAATCAATTGAAAATTTGCTTTAACATTGTTTCAATTTGAAAAGTTCAAGCTAAGCATAAACAAAATTTGTGATATCTTGAAGCACAAATAAATCATCTATATATGTATGTCAAAGATAGATATCAATTGAAATTTGATACTATATGAAGTGCAAGCATACATATATAAAATACAAACATATATGAGTATACAAAAAGATGTCATATTGATACCAATTGAAAGAGTTCAATGATACCAATTGAAACAACAATAAGATCAAGTGTATATCTCATATCAACTACCACCCAATCATGGTTCAAGATAAAAAGGATTTTCATTATAAAGCATTCAAGAACATGATCTCCCATCCAACCGCCCATTGATGGTAGGGGTTTTCAAAAAATGATTTGAACAATATAGTATGTTTGAAAGTCTCTACCAATTTGAAGAATACCAACTAGTTTATGAAAATTTGAGAACTAGTAGAAATCCTTCAAGATAAAACAAAAAGGATTTTTCATGAAACATGAAAATCACAAGATCACTAAACACTCAAAATCTATATGGCACCAATAGTACTCATGAAAATGAAATCATGAGAAAACATCAAAATAAGGTGAGTGTACAAGTGTTGTGAGAAACATATCATCATGAAAATGGACAATCAAGCTCAATTGAAATTCCTTTAAAATATAAACATATGAGAACTAAATTTTCATTACTAAAGGAAATCTCCTAAAAACATGAAAATCTAAAACTCTTCATTAAAAGTCAATTTATACTTCAAGGTATATGTATGTTTAGACAAAGCAAAAGTATACATACATATCCCTAAACACAATTGAGTCTAAAATATAGATTTGCATGAAAGGCAAATGACTCAAGGGGCATACATGTATATCTTAAGATTTGGCAAAATAGACATATACATGAAGTGAAAACACTTTATCATAGAAATCACATGATCATAAATCATATCAAAAATGAGGAATACATGTATGAATGCATGAATAATCAAAACTAGACTATACTAGCACATCTAATGAGTACAAATAGGCATCCAAGCACAAACATATATAAAGGTTTATTTGTGGCCCATTCTATGTACAAGTATAACTCCTAGTTTTCATGAAAACTAACATCTAAGCATATATTCAAATTATAAAGCATAAAACAAGTCATAAATCAACAATTATTCTAAAAATGATCCTTATGTAAATTTATATGCTATAAGAATCAAGATATACATAATATCAAAACAATTGTGAAAACACAAAATATGGAATCATGTAAACAATGGTGATTACAAATTCCAATACATGTATAGCAATGAACATACTAATCAACACATGAATCATTAAAACACAAAATCATATGATCATTGTGCATATGCATGTACATTAGATCTAAAGCATACATGTTAGTTTAAACAAGGTGAGACACTAAATATAGATCCATATGAAACATGGGTGCTCAAGGAACTAAACATGTATAACATTAATCTAATAAGCATGGCATAGACATAATGAATAACAAAACATGACAAGCTATAAATAGATGAACATTAAAAGCATGCAAATAAAAATGGGAGTTAGAGAATGATACCAAAACCGATGAAGGTGCATCTCTAGTTCTCCAAAACACGGTGGTCCTTCCACCAAATCTCCTTGAGAGTGAAGCATCCAAATGGTTCTCTTTTAAGCTTAGAATGCATCCACCTCAAGGCACCAATGCCCTCAAGTGATGCGAGAGCTCCCACCTACATCAAAAGTCAAAGAGGTGGTTTTTGGTACCCATTTTCTAGTGGGTCCACGGGGGTTAGTATCCTTTCTAACCAAAACAAGATTATTTGCTAAATTTTCAAAATGTAAACGATCATAACAAAATCTAGCAAGGTGGCCTTTTCGACCACAATGTGTACATGTGTACACGTGAGCATACATATGATGGTGGTGATCATGAAAAGCATGTGTATGCCTAGATGGGTGTGCATGCAAGGTTGGAACTTGTTTCTTGCGAACCAAGGTTTCCAATCGTGTGTGATTCATGGCACAATGGCTCAAAGTGGAGCCCAAATTATCAACACTTTTCTTCAAATTATTTATATCATTTTCTATGCTAGAAGATAAAGTGGAGCGTGCAATAGAAGTGCTAGAGATAGAAGCAATGCTAGCATGGAAAACATGCAAATCAATATCATTTTGCAAAGATTCATTTTTAGACAAAACCAAATTCAATTCTTTAGTAATAGAATCAATTTTATTTTTCAAAGTAAGGTTTTCTTTGAAAACACAATCCAATCTTGAGGATAAAATCTCATTGTGTTCCAAAATATCATCACAATCATTTTTGCCTTTTAAAACTTCAATTTCTTTTAAAGCAATGTCTAGTTGAGATCTTAGTGAGTCACATTCACTAGTAATCTCTTCCTTTTCTTGCAAAACGGTTTCAAAAGTAGAGCATAAATCCTTCATTTCTTTTTGTAAATCAAAATGTTTTTCTTTCAATGAGTTATGTTTTTCCAAGAATTTTTCAAGCTTAGAAGCAAGTTCAACATTTAAATTTTAAACCTCAAAACATCCATGGCAATAAGAGCTAGAGCTATCATGTATTTGAGAGTCCGATTGTACCTCATGGGAGTCATTCCCATATGCCATAAAACAAGGCTCTTCGGATACATCTCTCCTAGATCTCCTCATATTGTTGATGATCCTTGGAAGCTCCGGAGATGTCAAGACGCTCCAAACTGCAAAAGCCGAGTTAAAACTATCAAAAACAAGTAAGAGATTATTATCAAAAGATGCTCTAAGTGTTTGAAGTGCAAGTGCATTGGCCTTCTTATGCTTACTAGTATTTGGGAGGGCTTCTATGGTGATGGCTTGATAAACTAGATGACCTAGTGTTTTTAAATATCTAGTCATGTTAACTTTCCAAGAGTCAAGTCTAGTATGGTCAAACATAGGAGGGCTAGCCATGAGAGCAAACTAGTATGAGTGCAAATGAGATGCAAATGAAGATTAGCAAACCAAGATCTTAACTCCTAGGTGGTTAAACCTAAATATCAGGAGCGCTAGCTCTGATACCAATTGAAAAGTCACCTAGAGGGGGGGTGAATAGGTGACAATGCTAATCTAGTGAACTAAATGCGGAATTTAAAAACTAATTGCAATTACTATAATGATGCACACACAAGCAAGATATAACAATTTGCACAAAGTAAAGAGAGAGAGCAAGAGTCAATGGATCAAGCGCAAACAAAGAGATATGTTCCGAGGTTCGAGCACCCAGCTCTACATCCCCGCCTTCGACACACGAAGGATTTCCAATCCACTAGCTTGTCCACTAAGGACTCCCACTAAGGGAACCTCCACCGAGGATTTAGGACAATCACAATTACAAGGAGTTCCCAACTCCCCTCCTTACAAATACAACCTCTTCCTTGAGGCACAACTCCAATCCAACAATCTCAACCTCCTCCTTGAGGCAAGCACCAAACAATCACAACCTCCTCCTTGAGGCAAATTCCAAACCAATACAACAAACTCCCAATCACTAACCAATACAAGGATCACCTCTCAACAAGAGGGATACAACCCAAAGCACAAAGCTAAGAAAAGATTGGGTTACAACTTGGTGGTCACAACAACAACCACAAACAACTTCTTCTTCCCACACAAATATCCTATAGATATAGATAGTAGATTTTTGCTCAAGTGTGGAGAAAACCAAAGGAATGGAAATCAGAAATCACAAAGAAAAATTCTTGGGAAAAACTGAAACAAAGATAGAGAAGTTTAATCAAAATCCTTTCCCAAAAACCCTTTCTTTGTTTTTCCAAACCCTAACAAAAACACCAAATGTATTGTTCAATTTGAATCCAAAAACCTATTTTGATTGCAGCAAAAACACCTGAGAGAGTGGAAAAATTCGCACAAAAATTCTTAGAGAAAGACTCTTGCAAATGGGGTATTTATAGGCAATTATCAGAAAATAGCCGTTGACAGAAATTTGTCAGAAATAGCCTTCCGGTCGACCGGCCCGGTCGACCGTCCAACGGTCAATTTTTGACCGTTGGCAACTAACGGTCGACCGGCCCGGTCGACCGAATAATCCCGAGAGCAGATTATTCTGCTCCGGTCGACCGTCCCGGTCGACCGCTGACTGTGCCAGAAACGTGCACAGGTTTGTGCACGTCGTCGGTCGACCGTGACGGTCGACCGGCTACATGCGGTCGACCGTTACGGTCGACCGAACTAGCCTGGCAGGCAGCAAAAGGGTCAGAAAACTGAGGTAAAAAATATTCCAATAAATCCCACAAAATCTCTAAAATTCCACAAAAATAGTTTTATTATTTTATATTGAAATACAAACTTGTGTTAAAAATCCTAACACAAATTTCAAACATTTTAGACAATTTTTGTGTCATAGAAATTTTGCCAAAAACCAAAAACCGTATTTTCTAAAACCTTGTATTTTGAATAGAAAATACATATTGTCTAAAACTCATCCATGATACAAAAATATGATATTTAAACACTTTGAAGCATATTGTATATGAATAGAAGTTCAATATACAAGAAACATATATATATCATGATTTTTGTCATTAAGTCCAAAAATATGTTTTGTTGTAAATACCAAAACATAAAACACATGGAATAGATTATCAAACAAAGTTTGTCTAAACAATTGAAGCATGCATGTATATAGAACAAATCTAATATACATAAACCATGTAAACTTGTTTTGATGAAAATCTATTCATGAAAACCAAGATCGGTTAAACCTAAAACCGAAAATCAAAACATGAAAGGTGTGTGTTGTGAACTTAAGCTTATCATACTATTCTAATCTTTACAATTAGGATCTAAACTTAAAACTAAAACTATGGATACCTAAGTCTTCTTGTAGAGCGCAATCTCCAAGCTAGAGCGCAATCTCCAAGCTAAGAGCGCAATCTCCAAGTCGGCTCGATCCAAACACTCTTGATTCACCGAGCAAGTAGCAATGTATGATCTATGACGCTCGGGCTCTTGAATCAACAAATGAAAGATGTGTGGAAGCTTTCACCAACTAATATCTTGATTAATGATCTGAAACTTAAACATCACAAGATAATTAGTACACATAACTACATGAGTTAATCATCATCAAAACTAGAGTGGAAGGCCTTTGGGCCAACAGTTGCAGGCTGTCAGAATGAGCCATCAGGAGGACTTCTGTCTTCCAAAGAGTCTCCATGTAGTCTTTAGCCATCAGGGTAAGGAGCCGCTATCGACTATCAGAGTAGCCATCAGGAGGACTTCCTTCTTTCAGGAAGGTCTTCATATAGGCTTTAGTTGTCAGGGTGATAACCCAATATAGGCTGTCAGAATGACAAGTCAGGAGGATTTCCATTTTTCAGGAGAGTCTCTGTGTAGGCTTTAGCTGTCAGGGTGAGGAATCGCTATAAGCTATCAGAGTAGCCGTAGGGAGAACTTTTGTCTTTCAGGAGAATAATTATGTAGGCTATAGCCGTCAAGGGAGGACCCATTATAAGATGTCGGAGTAGCCGTCAGGAGGACTTCCGTCTTTCAGAAGAGCCTCCGTGTAGGCTTTATCTGTCACGGTGAGAACCCGCTATAGGCTGTCGAAGTAGCAGTCAGGAGAATTTTCGTCTTTCAGGAGAGTTTCTGTGTAGGATTTTACTGTCAGGGTGAGGACCCACTATAAGCTGTCAGAGTAGTCGTCAGAAGAACTTTCATCTTTCAGGAGAGTTTCCATGCAGGCTTTGGTCGTTCGGGTGAGGACCTGCTATAGGCTGTCAGAGTAGCCGTTAGGAGGACTTTCGTCTTTCAAAAGAGTCTCCGTATAGGCTTTAGCTGTCAGGATGAGGACCTGTTATAGGTTGTCGAGTAGCCGTTAGGTGGGTTTCTATCTTTAAGGACAATCTCCGTGTAGTTTTTAGCCGTCAGAGTGAGGACCTATTATAGGCTGTCAGAGTAACCGTCAGGAGGACTTTTGTCTTTCAGGAGAGTCTTCGTTTAGGCCTTAGCCTTCAGGGTGAGGATTCGAGATAAGCTGTTAGAGTGAACTATTAGGAGAACTTCTGTCTTTCAGGAGAGTCTCCGTGTAGGCTTTAACAGTCAGGGTCAAGACCCAATATAGGCTGTTAGAGTGAGCTATCACTTTCGTCTTTCAGGAGAGTCTCCATGTAGGCCTTAATTGTCAGGGTGATGATCCATTATAGGCTGTCAGAGTAACCATCAAGAGAACTTTTTTCTTTTAGGAGAGTCTCCGTGTAGGCCTTACCCGTCAAGGTGAGAACCCTCTATAGGCTATCAGAGTGAGCAATCAAAAGGACTTCCGTCTTTCAGAAGAGCCTCCGTGTAGGCTTTATCTGTCACGGTGAGAACCCGCTATAGGCTGTCGAAGTAGCAGCCAGGAGAATTTTCGTCTTTCAGGAGAGTTTCTGTGTAGGATTTTACTATCAGGGTGAGGACCCACTATAAGCTGTCAGAGTAGTCGTCAGAAGAACTTTCATCTTTCAGGAGAGTTTCCATGCAGGCTTTAGTCGTTCGGGTGAGGACCTGCTATAGGCTGTCAGAGTAGCCGTTAGGAGGACTTTCGTCTTTCAAAAGAGTCTCCGTATAGGCTTTAGCTATCAGGATGAGGACCTGCTATAGGTTGTCGAGTAGCCGTTAGGTGGGTTTCTGTCTTTAAGGACAATCTCCATGTAGTCTTTAGCCGTCAGAGTGAGGACCTATTATAGGCTGTCAGAGTAACCGTCAGGAGGACTTTAGTCTTTCAGGAGAGTCTTCGTTTAGGCCTTAGCCTTCAGGGTGAGGATTCGAGATAAGCTGTTAGAGTGAACTATTAGGAGAACTTATGTCTTTCAGGAGAGTCTCCGTGTAGGCTTTAACAGTTAGGGTCAAGACCCAATATAGGCTGTTAGAGTGAGCTATCAGGAGGACTTTTGTCTTTCAGGAGAGTCTCCATGTAGGCCTTAATTGTCAGGGTGATGATCCATTATAGGCTGTCTGAGTTACCATCAAGAGAACTTTTTTCTTTCAGGAGAGTCTCCGTGTAGGCCTTACCCGTCAAGGTGAGAACCCTCTATAGGCTATCAGAGTGAGCAATCAAAAGGACTTTCATTTCTCATAAGAGTCTCCATGTAGGCCTTTAGCTGTCAGGGTAAAGACCCAAGATGGCTATTGAGTGATACTTGCTTATGCTTCTTCTCCAGTGGGAGGTTTTGACTGGAGGCCATCCTCACACTCTTCGCCTTCCACCCGGACCGCTTCTGGGCGATGATAACAATACTTCAGGTTATGGCTTGGTCTCCTCTTATGTCCGTGTTTCCTAGCGAAGTAGGATACCACAAAAGCTAGTGGTAACTAGATGAGACAGCTTTCATCATCTGGATCCATGGCCGCCCAAAGATCGCATTGTAAGGGGAGGCCACGCTGATCACATAGAACTTTGTGATGAACAGTCTGGGAATGGGATTATGCCTGGTGAACGTATCTGATTCCCGTTAAACCCATACAAATTTGACTAGGTGTGGGGACAGATCATTATTCGGGCTATCTCTGAAAGGTCCTCCATCCTGTCCAGAGTGTGCTCATACAAGATGTTAACGTTGTTCCTGCTGTCGACTAGGATTCTGGAGACTCGATAGCTCCCAATGTGCATTGCAACAATCATGGCGTCGTGCGAAAAGTGCACGGCGCAGGCATCAGTTTCTCAAAATGAGATTGGCCTACTCAACAAGGGAGGGGGATCAGTCAACACCATCGAGTAGTTACTTCTGCGAGCCTCATTGATGTGGATGGCCTTCTCTCTCGAGGTGGTGCCCTCAGTAGGCAAGCTTCGAAAATAGCATCCACCTCTCGGTAGTTGAGGAGGGAGCGACTCACCGATTCCCCTGCTTTGGAGTTTCGGGAGCCGCTTTCTGACCTTGACCTCCGAAGGTTGTCCATGTTTATGAATGAACATCTTAAGGTACCCCAAATTTGAGAAGCTCCTGGAGATGCTTTCAGAGGGACTGACAGTAAACAGTGCAATGTCCCATCCCATCATGGAATACATAGTAATCGCTCGTTCCAGAGCTCTTCGGGGTTAGGTAGGAGTGGCTTTGGGCGTCTCACCTAAGATTGGTCCTAGATGGCGTTGAAGGCGCGGTTGACGGGGATCTTAAACGGAGTGAAGTCGACATCAGCTCCACAGACCTCCAGGAGATTTCACGAAGAACACGGCTAGGAGTGATTCTTGTAACCATCTTACCCCTGGTTCTGAGTCTTTTTTGGAGGAGCAAGTGATCTCTTCATCTTCTTCCCTTCACTCTCCTGCTTAGAAAGTCAGCTTGTCAAGCCCTACATCTTTCCAATTATATATACTTCTGGGCTTAAGACAAGATATCCTTCATGCTAGTGATGTCATGTTTCATGAGGCACTTGTAGAAGTAATGGTCGGTCTACAGTCCACTAATGAATGTAACTGCAGTGACATCATCACTGTAGTTATAAACTAGTGCCATCTAGCTCTAAAAATAACTGATGTGATGCTTGGTGGTCTCTTCCTGCTTCATCTTGACGGTGAGGAGGTAGTTCTTAAACTCCTATTGTGAGACATATTAGTTGAAGAAGGCATCACTGACCTCCTTAAAGCTCCAGAGAAATGGGAGGGAGTAGAGCTAGTCTAGGGCCACACTCTTAACACTGGAAGGAAATACTCGATACAGTAGGAGATCATCATGGGAGTGGACTGCCATCTTAACCTGATAGGCTCAGAGGCGCTGGACGGGGTCAGTCACTCGGGTGTAGCAGTCAAAACTCGATATCATGAACTTCTTCGAGAACTGATGGAACATGATCTCCTCCAAATGAGGGGAATCAGAGATCCTCAGGATGGAAGATTCTGGTCCACTGCGAGACTGTGGCTTGTCTTAATTGATCCGCTTTTTGCCCATCTCCACTAGATCCTCGACGCGATGAGTCTTTGTGGGCTTGTGAGGTTCACTCTAATCAGAGCATTCCTCGCGGTGTGGGGTGCGGATCGGCGACGCCTTCGGCTGCCCCAAGTGCAAGCGGTGTCCATCGTGTATGACTGTGAGTGGATGAGTGCGAGACCTCTCACCTGAGCCTCTTGTCTGGGATCTTCAGAGCACCTCAATCTCAGTGAGGAGCTGGTTATGAACATGCGTAGCGACATCCCTCTCTAGAACGACATTCTCACACTCGCGAGCTGCCTTCGACTCTTGCTCGTCTAGCCGCTTCTACAGACGGGCTAGCATCTGAAGGAATTGTCCTTCAGCGGGCAGCCGAGTCTCTTGCTCGTGGCTGCCCTCTCTGGTGTGGTCGCTAGGGATGAATGCTCTTCCTCCACTAGTTGGAGAATAATGTTGGGGTTCTAGGGATGGTGATCGGCAGAACTAGTACCCCCGATGGATATCTTCTTTGCCTTTGATGGCGGCAGATAAAGCAGCGGTCTGCGAGGATGCCTTCTTTTGAGGGGCCATCGTCATCAGCGAGGCTATTTAAAGAGGGATTTTTTGGAAAGTGTTTGGCGAAGGGGAGGGAACTCTGAGCATATACTCAAAAGATCTAAATGAAAATAGAAATATGGTAGGGATTTTCTGTCACAGATGATTGGACGCTCCCAATCGGATTTGCTAAGGGCACACAATAAGGAAAGCAACTTTGATGTCATAGCACTGTGTGATGCTGGCCAAAAACCCTCGAGCATGAGAATGAGTATTCTCATTGAGAGAAGGCTAAGAGATTGCTTGTGTGCATGGTGTTTTTGGTGGTAATCAGAAGTGAACCCCTCCCTGTTGGAGAAGAAGTAATATTAATACCTCACGGAGCTGTTGATGCATACGTGGGTATTTCAGATCTTTGCAGCTGCACGATTGGTACTTTTTGATTTCCTTGTAACTGTCGAGATCACACTGCTTGATTATTGGGATTGTTATTCAGAGATATCTACCACTGTCCATAATAACCCGCATTGATGTAGGGGCATGTAACGTCTAAACATGGGGATGATCTGGCAGTATAACTGAATCCATGAATCACAGAGATCGTGCCGCTAAGCTGTAACTAGCGTAGAAGCTGCAATCTTTGCGGAGGGTTTTCATTTCGGAGGCTGGGGCCTCAGGACTGCGGAATAACTCCGGATTGGTCGAGAGTCTGGAGAGTGACTTTGGATTGAATGTTGCCTCGGGATGAGCCGTTAACCACTTGGGGTGCCTTTCGGTAGGAGGACACGTGTCATGATCTCAAGAGAAGTTGAAAACGGACCACTACACTTCGAGAACCCTATGATTGCCTCCTCCACAAGGATATGGATCCTATCATCGTGCTAAATGTCCAGAACCATTTGGTGAAACTAGAGGCCAGCATGGAAGGTCTTGAGTCACAACTAGAACGCTTGTTCAGGCAGCTTATCCAAAACAAAGTTTCTCTTCTTAACATCCTCAGCTTGTAGAGATATCTATCGACAATTTTTACCATATGAGGTTATTATTGGCATCCATCTTTTAAAGGACATGCTGATAAATTGACGCCATCCAGTTTCTACACGGGTTGAAATTATAATATACATGTTTGAATGTCAAAATTTCTCTCTTCATAGTATGCTTATTCTCTTTTAATGGTTTGAGAAGGATCTCTGCTCAAAATCCGCGACATCTTGGAATCATCTTAATTGACTCTCTGCTTATATATCAATGAGTTCTTATCATACTCATTCCATAATATGCTAATGTTCTTTACTGTTGGGAATATGAAGAATATATGTGAATCTTTGAATTGAATTACAACGAGATCCGTTGATCGAATCAATTGAATGATGGTTGGAGTGTGTTCTCCTTCCATTGGGGATGAACGTGGTATATTCACATGTTCAATTCCGACTTCGAATGAATGAGATATTCAAGTCCAAAGATTGCCTAATTCAAAGCCAAAATGGGACTAAAGGTAGCTAAAGGCATTTAGTCCCACATTGGCCATGGGATGGAAGTTTATAGTGTTTAAATAGAGAAAATTGGGAACAAAGGGCGTGCCCTTTGTGTACTTGGAGTTTTCGCGCGCGATTGGGAGGAAACTATTTCCGCACATGCGCACGCACGCCGCAACTGGCGGCGACGGCCGGCGCCGGTGCCGGGCTAGGTTCGGGTTCCCTACCCGGCCTGGTTCTCTTTGAACCGGGTCTCACGGGTAAGGGTTGCGCGGAGCATACCTGCTCCGCTATCCGGATCTGAACCGCCCCGCCAACGGCTGTCTATAAACCATCGCGGCAGTTGGGCGGTTAGACGGTTGCGGCGGTTGAAACGAACCATTGCAACAGTTCAGACCGAACCGTTGCAACTGTTGGTTGGGTTCGGACCGGGTCCGGGCCTGCGGGTTCCCTACCCGGCCTGGTTCTTTTTGAACCGGGTCTCACGGGTATGGGTTGCGCGGAGCATACCCGCTCCGCTATCTGGATCTGAACCGCCCCGCCAACGGCTGTCTCTAAACCGTCGCGACGGTTGGGCGGTTGGACGGTTGCGATGGTTGAAACGAACCGTTGCGACGGTTCAGACCGAACCTTTGTAACTGTTGGTTGGGTTCGGACCAAATTGCCCCTCCCGAAGCACTATAAATAGCGCTCCGTTTTCTCAATTTAAGACACACCAAAAATCAATCTGTCTTCTGATTTCTGAAGGAGATCCTCTCTCTCTCTCTCGCTCGCTCTCTCTGTGTGTCTTAACTTCCATCAAAGGGAAGTGGGAAATCAGTAACTCGATTTCCAAAAGCAATTAGGAATTCTGCAATTCAGTTTCCAAAGCGGCTTCCAAAGAGATTCTGCAAAAATTCATTCTGAAAGAGGGCTCAGAAAATTCAACAGATTCTTTAATAGAATTGTTGTCTGAATCTGGGACTTCCGAAGAAGAATATTCTTCTACTTTCCTTCTTCCTCTACAGTGGGTGCTCCTCCAAAGTAAAGGCAAATATTCTCCTGAAATTTGTCTTAGTCCCGCTGCTTCAATAATCATGTGAAGGTACTAGTTAACTACGGTTCGACCGTATGGTGATTTGGTAGTGCTATCCAAATACTGTGAAGGAGTGTTGTATCTTGGGAGACCAGCGTCCAGTAACCCGTTAGCACCGGTGCGGGGGACGTAATTGTCTTAAGGAGATTCACTTTAAGCGTACCTCACTCCAAGTACTGTATAAGTGAATTAATTTCTTTATACAGGGGATATACTGATATTCAGTATATTGAGACTGATTTATACTAGTCTAATTGGTGTTTAACTAAGGAAGGTAATTTAAAGGTGGTTTTTAAATTAAGGAATATTCTATTGAACAGAAAACCTCCCACCTAATATTAACCAACCTGGCTAATTAGATTGTTGATATTTCAGTGATATTGATTAGTTGTCAGATTGATCCCAGAAACCAACAATCTTAAGACAATTATATATTGAAGTTTTTTACTTCTGTTCTGCTTGAACTTGTAGAAAATGTCTGAGACTAATTAAGATAGCTCTAGCAAGGCACCAAACATGCAGCTACAAGCTTTGATGCCTACTCCACTTCCTAACCTGAAGCCGGAGAAGCCAGGAAAATTTAATGGCACAGAATTCAAGAGGTTGCAACAAAAGATGCTTTTCTACTTGACCACTCTGCATCTGGCCAAATTCCTACAAGAAGATCAACAAAACCTGGAACTGATCAGGACTCAGTCCTTGCAGTCGATGCATGGACTCAAGATGACTTCCTTTGCCGAAACTATGTTTTAAATGGACTGGATGACTCTCTTTACAATGTCTACAGTCCCATCACAACGACAAAGAAGTTATAGGCCACTCTTGACAATAAGTACAAGACTGAGGATGCTGGTACCAAGAAGTTCGTTGTAGGATAATTTTTGAAGTACTAAATGGTAGACAGCAAGACTATAATCAGTCAAGTGCAAGAATTCCAACTTATCTTGCACGAGATAGAAGCCGAAGGTATGATTCTACCTGAAACCTTTCAGGTTGCTACTATCGTGAAGAAACTCCTACCTGCGTGAAGAGATTTCAAGAACTACCTGAAGCACAAGTGAAAGGAGCTGAAGTTGGAAGATCTCATTGTGAGGCTTCGAATCGAGGAGGACAACCGAAAGTCCGAGAAAAGGAGCAGTAAGAACTCCTATGAAGCCAAAGCCAATGTGATCAAAGACTCAAAGGGGAAAGTGTCTACTACCAAAGGCTTAAAGCGGAAGAAGACTTCCCAGGGGTGCAAAGGCAAGGTCCAAGAAGGCAAGAACATGTGCTTCAAGGGAACCTGCTACATCTACAACAAAGAAGGGCATAAGGCGAATGAATGTCGCAGTCGTCTCAAAAAGAACAAGAAGAATCATCCACAGGCAAACTTGACCGACCATGCGTCACCAAACCTTTCAGCTGTGGTGTCAGAAGTGAATCTAACAACCAACAATAAGGATTGGTGGGTAGACACTGGGTCTACTCTGCTTTGAGAAATTATTATTATCTGAATATCAAAAACTAGAGCAAGATGAGCAACTATTCATGGGAAACTCAGCCATCTTCAAGGTTGAAGAAAAAGGCAAGGTCATCCTGAAGTGGACATCTGGAAAAGAGCTTACTCTGAACGATGTGCTATATGTTCCAGATATCCGTAAGAATCTAATCTCTGAATCAATACTTAGTAAGAAAGGATTAGAATGGTTTTTGAATCAGATAAATTTGTACCTACTAAGGAAGAGATGTATGTGGAAAAGGGTTATCTTGTTGATGGACTTTTTAAAGCCAATGTTGCAGTGGTAAATAAAAAGTCTGTGTATTTGTACCCAAAGCTTATAAATAAAGGAAAACTTCTGTTTATTTGCTTGAGTCTCCTACTTTATGGCATGCTAGATTAGGGCATGTAAATTACAAGTCTTTAAAAAACTTGTCTAATCTAGGATATATTCCTAAATTCAACTTGAAAGAAATTCGCAAGTGTGAGATCTGTGTTGAGGCCAAGTTAGCGAAAATTTCATTTCACTCAATTGATCAAAATACAGAACCTTTAAGGTTAATTCATAGCGATCTATGTGACTTGAAGTTTATGCCAACTAGAGGCGGTAAAAAGTATTTTATTACTTTTATTAATAACTGTAAAAGATATTGTTATGTGTATCTTTTAAACAGTAAGGATGAGGCAATGAATATGTTTATAACATAAAAAGCTGAAGTTGAGAATCAACTCAACAAGAATATCAAGATTCTAAATCCGATAGAGGCAGAGAATATGAATCAAATGATTTTAGTGAGTTATGTGCTAAACTTGATATAATCCATCAAACAACAGCACCATATACTCCTCAACAAAATGGAATTACTAAACGGAAAAACAGAACTTTGAAGGAGATGGTCAATTCCATGCTCGTAAGTTCTAGAGCTCCGTAGAACTTGTGGGGGGAAGCTCTGTTAACTGCAAATTATATTCTAAACAAAATACCCCACAAGAAACTTGGTGTTATACCATTTGAGTTATGGCATGGAAGGACACCTTCCTACTATTACCTCAAAATGTGGGGGTGCTTTGCAAAGGTAATAGCACCATTACCTAAAAAGACTAAGTTGGGAGCAAAAACTATGGTCTGCATATTCACAGGCTATGCCTTGAATAGTAGTGCATGCAGATTTCTGGTTCATAAATCAGAAATACCAGATATTCATGTAAATATGATTATCGAATTTAGAGATGCTGTGTTCTTTGAAGATATCTTTCCATACAAATGGGAAGCAGATAAGACTTCTGGGAAAAGAACACATGAGATGGCATTCAGGGACGAAAGCCCCGAGGAACCGATTGTTAATGCGAAAATTGAACCAAGAAGAAGTCAGATATCTAGAATCTCAAAATCTTTTGGTCCAGATTTCATAGCATACGCTATTGAAAGCAAGCCTCAACATTTAAAGAGGCTATGTCTACCCCAGAAGCACAAATGTGGAAAGAAGTTATAAATAGCGAAATAGAATCCATACTAAATAATCATACTTGGGAATTAGCAAACTTTTCTCCTGGCAGTAAACCAATTGGGTGTAAGTAGATTTTCAAAATAAATTTAAAACCCGATGGATCTATCGATAAGTACAAGGCTAGATTAGTAGCCAAGGGTTATCGACAAAAAGAAGGACTTGACTACTTCGATCTTATTTACCAGTAACAAGAAAAACATCCGTTCGAATGGTTATTGTAATTGCAGTATTGGATAACTTAGATATCCATCAAATGGATGTCAAGACTGCATTCTTAAATGGTGAATTAATAAAGAAATATATATGGAGCAACATGAAGGATTTATGTCAAGGGCCAAGAACACAAAGTGTGTAAATTGGTAAAATCCTTATACAGTCTAAAGCAGGCTCCAAAACAATGGCATGAGAAATTTGATAGTGTCATGATCAAAGATGAATTCACTATCAATGAATGTGATAAGTGTGTTTACACTAAAACAGCTGAAAATGCATGTATCATTATTTGTCTTTATGTAGATGACATGTTGATACTTGGGACTAATATTGAAATTATTAAGTCCACTAAAAGAATGTTATCCAACAGTTTTGACATGAAGGATCTGGGGTTTGCTGATGTAATTTTAGGAATTAAAATCACCAGAACATCAGATGGAATCAGTCTATCTCAATCTCACTACGTGGATAAGGTGATAGAAAAATTCAAGGATCATGGGATAAAAGAGAATACTAATCTATTTCTCCTACACATCCACCTTCTAAGAATACAGGAACTGGAATACGCTAGTTGGAGTATTCTCAGATTATCAGAAGTCTAATGTATTTGATGAATTGCACTAAACCCGATATTGCTTACGTTGTAGCAAGTTAAGCAGATATACTAGCAATCCTAGTGATCAACATTGGACTGCTCAACTACGAGTATTGGGTTACGTATCACAGACCAAGGAATATGCCTTGAGATATGGACAGTATCCACCTATACTTGAAGGATACAGTGATGCTAATTGGATTGCAGATTCTGAGGAATCAAAATTAACTAGCGGATACGTATTTACTCTAGGAGGAGCAGCGGTATCTTGGAAATCTTCTAAGCAAACATGTATTACCTGTTCCACTATGGAATCAAAATTCATAGCCTTAGATAAGGCCCGAGAAGAAGCAGAATGACTTCGACAATTTTTAAAAGATATACCATTATGGCAAAAGCCAGTGCCCGCTATATGCATACACTGCGATAATCAAGCAGCTATATCTGGGGCACAAAATGTTATATACAACGGTAAGTCTAGACATATTCGTCGTAAATATAATACCGAGTTACTCTCAAATAGAATTATCTCTGTTGATTTTGTCTCGTCAAAAGATAATTTAGCAGATCCGCTTACTAAAGGTTTAAGTAGAGAGCGTATAAACTGCGCATCGAGGGGAATGGGTCTAAAAACCTAACCTTACCAAGTCAGCTTAATGGAAACCTCACTTAGCGACTGGAGATCCCACAGACTAAGTTCAAGAGGAAAAACTAGTTATGATTGACTCAGCAAGTAAGCACTTGGGAGCTTGACTCCAATCCATTCCTAAGGTGCACAAAATGCTTTCTACAAGTGGATTAAGGATAAACTTAACGCTTTTAATGATGCCTATATCTTGTTACTAAACAAGTGGAGTAGAGTAGACTACTCTTAATAGGACGATCACCTATGTGAGTATAGAGTTGGGTCGGCTCTTTAGGAATTTCTATGAAGGCTGTTATTCCCTAAAGATACTCTCTGAAACCAAGAATGTCCAGGGCCAAAATGGACACAATCGAGAATCAAAGTTGATTTGAAAAGTCACTGTGTAAAGCTTGTTGACTTTGCTTACACTAACGGCTAACAGTTTAAGACCTAGTTCACTGATTAACCAGTAAGTCCGATAAAACTTTCGTTATGGAAGGTTAAGACCTAATTCACCTATCCTGATGCAGTTTCTTTTCTAAATTACCTTTTACAATAGAGTCAGTCTCTTTGTGTGTCAATTCCTTGAATCTCCATTCATTGTGGGGGATTGTTGGGAATATGAAGAATATATGTGAATCTATGAATTGAATTACGGCGAGATCCGTTGATCGAATCAATTGGGTGATGCTTGGAGTGTGTTCTCCTTCCATTGGTGATGAACGTGGTATATCACATGTTCAATTCCGACTTCGAATGAATGAGATATTCAAGTCTAAAGATTGCCTAATTCAAAGCCAAAATGGGACTAAAGATAGCTAAAGGCATTTAGTCCCACATTGGCTATGGGATGGAAGTTTGTAGTGTTTAAATAGAGAAAATTGGGAACAAAGGGCGTGCCCTTTGGGTACTTGGAGTTTTCGCGCGCAATTGGGAGGAAATCATGCCCGCACATGCGCACGTGCGCTGCCGCTGGCGGCGGCAGTAGCCGCCGGCCAGCCGGCTGGTGCCAAGCCAGTCACAGGCTCGGGACCGGTGTGGATCTGGGTTCGGGTTTCCTACCCAGCCTGGTTCTTTTTGAACCGGGTCTCACGAGAATAGGTTGCGCGGAGCATACCCGCTCCGCAATCCGGATCCGAACCGCACCGCGTTTTCTCAATTTAAGACACACCAAAAATCAATCTGCCTTCTGATTTTTAAAGGAGATCCTCTCTCTCTCTCTCTCTCTGTGTCTTAACTTCCATCAAAGGGAAGTAGGAAATCAATAACTCGGTTTCCAAAAGCAAGTGGAATTCTGCAACTCAGTTTCAAAGCGGCTTCCAAAAGAGATTCTGTAAAAATTCGTTCTGAAAGAGGGCTCAGAAAATTCAACACATTCTTTAATAGAATTGTTGTCTGAATCTGGGACTTCCGAAGAAGAATATTCTTTTACCTTCCTTCTTCCTCTACAGTGGATGCTCCTCCAAAGTAAAGGCAAATATTCTCCCGAAATTTGTCTTAGTCCCGCTGCTTGTATAATCCTGTGAAGGTACTGGTTAACTACGGTTCGACCGTACGGTGATTTGGTAGTGCTATCTAAATACCGTGAAAGAGTGTTGTATCTTGGGAGACCAGCGTCCAGTAACCCGTTAGCACGGGTGCGGGGGACGTAATTGTCTTAAGGAGATTCGCTTAAAGCGTACCTCACTCTAAGTACTGTATAAGTGAATTAATTTCTTTATACAGGGGATATACTGATATTCAGTATATTGAGACTGATTTATACCAGTCTAATTGGTGTTTAAATAAGGAAGGTAATTGAAAGGTGGTTCTTAAATTAAGGAACGTTCTATTGAACGGAAACCTCCCACCTGATATTAACCGACCTGGCCAATTAGATTGTTGATATTTCAGTGATATTCATTAGTTGTCAGAGTGATCCCAGAAACCAACATTTACTACATCCATCCCTTTATTAGTCTCTTGGTCTTTATATTATTATTATTTTTTTTTTGAGAAAAAAAGGTGAGCCAATGAAATCCCCGCATTTCATTAAAAAAATTAATGAAAATAATCTTAAGCAAGTACAAAAACTTAAAGTCCCCAAGAAGTACAGAAAACTGTGCACACGTACCTGCCCGGAGATAGCTAAAGGAGCCCATGTACGAAGAAAAGAAAACTCCCACCATCTCCTCCAAAGACATGCTCAAACAATAACGCTACGCCGCCGCAACTTCACAAAACTCCTCTAGATCTCAAGTAGAAGCTCGCCCTGCACCACCTCTAGAAGTTCTCAAGGAAAGAAACCCCTAAGCCTGAGTACGAACCTTCACTTTCCCTTTATACTTCTTCTCCAGACTCACTCAAATCATCTATTGTTCACAAGAGGCAACCGTCTGTTCAAAGGCCAAACAATATGCGAAGTTCAATTTTTGCAATGACTTTGCCACTTTGGATTCATGGTGTCTGTTTAAAACATATAGAATTATTTCCAGAATAAGCTCTAGGATTGGCTTAAATTATAAAGATTTCGAGTCTGGTCATGTGGAGGTCTATTTGCTCATTAAATTTCACAAGCTATCTTAGACTTGAGCCTGTTTGTTTGCGATCAGCTTTTTCGCTGAATTCTAACTTTGTCAGGCCCAGTCAGCGGATCTTGGTTTGGATTCCAAATTCCGTTGTTTATTTGGTCATAATTTGGCCCAGGATTCCAGAATCAGAGTAGGGTTGTTTGTTTGGCCTCCAAATGAAGAACTCCCGATTTTGGTGGATTCTTAAATCCAAACATTTTTTTTTTTTTTTCCTGAGAGAGGAATCCATGGTTTATGGTAGCTTTTGGTCACCAAAAAACAATAAAATATTAGAATGTCTTGGATTCTTTTGAAATCGGATTCAAAAGCTCCGATTTTGGAATACATGAAAAGATGACGGTCATTACGTTTTTTGTATTTCGAATTCCAAACGTAAGTGACAAAACAAACAGTGAATTCCGGAATCGACAGCCAAAATCAAGCCATATGAATGAGGCCCAAGAATCCGGAATCCATACAAATACTTGCAAACAAAATTCATTTTATACATCCATGTCATCATGTCAAGATTAATGGAAAATACACAAGAAATTAAAGGAAAAATTGCAGAAGGTGATGCCTCTGTTCTGATGGGAGTGAACTTAGCTTCCTCATAAGGAACATGTTTAGGCTGGGTCATGACTTTTTTTGAGTGATCTTGCTCCTTGTACGATGGCTGTGCCTGTGCTGATAATATAAGCAAAATGCAACTACCATCAAGTCAAGAACACTTGAACAGGGGATAAAAGCAACCTGGAGATTGTGTCAATCTTCATGTAGTATGCTAGAGTGCAGGCTTCCCCAGATCTCATCTCCAGCATGCTGAGGTCTAAACCTCTAAATGCACATCACTATTTATGTAGGCTTCAGGTTAAAGTCAGCATCATGGTTTGTTCCTTAATTGATTTTAATTCTTCATTCTGTAAAATCTTGTATTGACCATACAAGAATCCACAAAGGTAATCCCAACTTTTTGGGATGAGGAGGAAATTTATCTTTACTGACAATTTTGTTGATATCGGAAAACTGTTCTGCTATAATTCTAGTCCATGACCCTGAATTACACCATCAGAGGTAAATCTTCACTCACGTAAAGGGAGAGCACCCCTTCATTATAGGTTATTGATTCTTCCATAGCATTATGCCAATCAGAAATTTGCTTGTTTATTCAATTATGGCCTGGGATTTTGATCAAATCTCTTTAGGGATGAGTGACAACAGGATCAATTGACATGACAAAATGCTTTTGTGTACACCTAACGTTATACTTTGCTTTTCTACATTGTTAGTGACCTTAATAAGGTTTGTTTTGTTATGTTCTCATTTATGAAGGGTCGGAATAAAGTCTCCATCCAGACATAGGGTTTGAGTTACCTAGGAAAATCATGGGTCAAGAGAACTTCTATAGTTAAACTGATTTTAAATTAGATTTGGGACATTTTGTTGTTAGGAACAACACTGATCCATATTAACATTTTCATGTCCCATGTCTTTTTCCATCTGTTGCTGATGCTTATATCATGATCAAACTACAAAACCTATACCTTCTTTTTTATAAACACCCTGTCTTTCTTCATGGTACTTCATGAGTTGGAAGATAAATAATTATGTGGATTTTGCCTTCACTTTCTTCTATCCTTTCCTTCATCCTATCTCCAACATTTCAAACTCCATTTCCCCCATCTCCTTCTCCTTCAATCTTTCTTCTCCTGTTGTCGTGTTTCTTTTTGTTTTCTTTGTTTTTGTGGTGATTGTTTGTATTCTGGGGCCCTTACTTCCTTGCAATCACTCATCCTTTTCTTCCTCTTCTCTGCCCTTAACCTGTTTGATGTTTTGCCTTAGTCATTTTTGAGGCGTTCCTGCGTTCATCTTGGGGTTTGGGGAGTTCGTCGTAGCAGGGTGGACCGGGGGGGGGGGGGGGGGGGGGGGGGGGGGGGGGGGGGGTGAGTTACCACCGACAGAGATGCTCAGGTGAGCGGTGGACAGGGCTAGCCAGGATAGGGGCTGGTTGAAAGCCAACTGTCACTGGCATCAGTGGGCATTGGAAGGCCGCGTGCCCAACGGGCATCCTCTGTTTCGCTTGCGGATGGCTGAAGCATCGGCTAGGGGATGCCGGTGTCAATCGGAGGCCAGAGGGAAGATGGAGGCACTGAAGGAGTCGAAGTCCACGGTGGATTCTCTTGGGACCTTGGAGCAGGAGGACGTCGATGATGGCTGGAAGAGGTCATCGTGCGTGTCCAACTCTCTGAGGAAATGATAGCAGGACTCGCCGAGGGTAGAAGGCTCAGGATTTTACTCTAGGAGGATTCATATCCGATGTACGTTGGCGTGAGGGATGCGTCTCCCGGCAAGTCAGAGGACGGAGGTGTTGCATTCGAGGTTAGGGACCAAGCTCCGGTGCTTGGGAGCTCCGCTCGGACGGAGAGTGTGCGAATGGAAGCTTTTGGGCCCTGTTCCACCATCGATGGAGCTACGCTGAATGCGAATTCTCCGACGATCGCTGTAGCGGGGTGTGTAACCAGTGTTACTATGGTGCCTGCGGGCTGTCCTCTGGCGGTGGAGGAGGGTATTATGGGGGAGTTGGGTTCAACTCACTTCCAACTTCACCGCCGGCGATGCTATCTGTGAATTGCGAGGGTTTGGCTGAGAAAGCAATCCCTTCACCGGAGAAGGAACTGGTCCGGTTGCAAGAGATAACCCTCATGAGCAGCGACATGATTGCGAACTTGAGCGGCAGTTCCGAGTGACGCTGTGATCAAGGCGCGGACGATTCGAATTTGAATTAAATTTGATTGCTATCGTCGAGGCTGCTAGCTCTGATGTCGGCACAAATTCAGCAAGACATTTTGGGGGAAGCTGTGGTCGCTGGAGCTGGGGACGTGAGGGCTCTTCTCTTGAGTCACGTGATGGGCCTTTGACTTTTGGCCCGAGCTTTGTAGAGGGAGGCATTGGGCCATGTGATGGCCTTGATCAAATGGACCGAGCCATGAATGGGGTTTTGTAAAACAAGTGGTGACAAGGCAAGGCCAGTGGGGAAGAGTCTTTGTAACACCCCGATCATTTAAAATCCTAATATAAAATTCTAATATTCGATTAACATGATTAGAGAGAATTATTGAGACGATGATTGAACGTGTTTTGTGTAAAATGGAAGTTTTATTATAATTTAATGATTTTAATTTTGATTATGGGAGAATTTGAAGTGAAATAAATACTTAATAAATTCAAATATAGGTGCATGAATATTTTGGCATGTATATATGGATATAGAATATATGTGTATGCATAAGTAGACACATTACATGGATGTATTGGTATATTGTGTAAATACAAGATAATGCAAGTAAATACCAAGAAAGATACTATAATAATATATTCTTAATAGTTAGTGGGAGAGGGTAGGTGTGTATGGCATGAGTTGATGAAGGGTTAGGATTTACCTAGAAATTTGTGTATATAGGTAGCATGATGAGATGAGAGAGAGATTATGAGCGTGCATAATAATAAAATTGAGAAGGGTTTTTGTGTAAAAGGAGGAGGAAATATCTCATTCTTCTCCTTCATTTCTCTAGGGCTGAAATGAATCTCACGTTCACTTTCCTCAAACCCCCAAAACCCTAGATCCCTCTCTCTCAAATCCTCTCTCCCACTAACCCTCTCCCCCCCTCCCTGGAGCAGGTGGCGCACCCCAGCAGGAGGCTAGGGAGCGTGCGCGCCGGCCGCACGCTGGCCGCGCACAGGCGACGTGCGCCAGGCGGCGGCGAGGAGGGGCCAGCCGCCGGCGGTCTAGATAGGAGGGGCAGCACCCTTTTAGGTTGTTCCTCTACTCTCACACCCCTTTTCCCTTGGTATGTATGATCAAACCCTAAAAGAACTTTAGCCTTTCTCTCTCATGATTTTTCTTTATGATTCATTCCTCTCTTATTTTCTAGGTCATGCTCGGTCAGGGCACCGGCGGTAAGCTAAAGCGCAAAGACTTCGAAGAAGAGGAAACCATGGTGAGGGAGATTTCATCTTGATTCAAAACATATTTCAATTTTCTAAATTTTCAGAAAAATCCTCATGATATATAGTGATTAACTTATGTCATTTAAGAGAATCTTCAATCTATTTCCCCCTATATTTTCTTGTAAAATTTCTAGAGAAAATCATAATGTTGAGCAAAATAGAGAATCTTTCCAATAGGTGCAGAAATCTATTAAACAGAATAACATGTAAATTTTGGTTCATTTCATCCGTGTGATTGGGTTAAATATTATCATATTATATACCATTGGAAAGATAATCGAGTCTACTTCCAATTCATACCATGTCCTTATCGGATACCTGTACGTTGAATTAAGACTGAAATAATGCTTGTTGGCGAAACTGTCGTGCTACAGAACTCATTCACAGCTGATGAGTTTCTGAATTTTGGAGTAGTTTAGTTAATTAAAACCTATCATGTAATATATCATTGAAAAGATAGTGAAGTCTAGTTTCTAATAAATCTTTTCTCATTCTATTCCAATACGTAGAATGAAAGTTATGATAAAAAAACCATTGGTTGTCCGGAAAGACTGAGCCATAAAAATGTGTTTAAGTAATAAGTTCATGACTAATGACCATTGCTAAATCAAACTAATTACGGTATGTGATATATTGTCTAAGAGATATATAGAGCCATAAGACTCCACCTTTCAGTGGTTTATATCGCATTCCGTTTGGATGTATGTGATAGAGGTTTTGTCGAAACACTACGAGTAGATTGAGGGATGTTAGAGTTGAATGGTGGTTATAGAAAGAGTGATTCTTGTTGATATAAAAAAGCCCCATAAACTCTTAATGTGTAGGACTTGAACTTCAAGTTCATTAATTTATAAAGCTAAATTATGTTCCTTTATATCTAAAAGAGAAATTTTGAGAACAAGGAAGTCTCTCAATTAAACCTAAGTCCTCCCTTCATTAAAATTTTGTATACAAAGAAGATGAGATTGTATTCCTAATGTCTACACCTGTAATGCCTTGGTTGATGCTCTAAGAAATTCTAAGAGGTAGAAGAGCTGATAAAATCTCATGATCTTGTAATAAAAGATTTAATTGAGCTATATCCGAAAGTTTATAATTAGCAAAATATAAGTCATGGAAGCCTCAAAGAATTTCTTAACCCTATAAGGAAGAGATAGTACGTTGGAGCTCTCCTAACACTTGGTTTGACTATTCACTGTTAATTAAGCAAGCTCCTCTAACTTTCTTCTCAAGCTACCAAATTTCTCGGGGAACTCTATTAAGTAACAAGAGCAGCCACGAATACCATAAGAGTATGGTTTAATACATAACTCAAGTGTAGTCTAATTCCTTATTTACTTGCTTTGACCACCTATTTGATAAGATAATTATTTGGGTATGCCATATTCTATAAATCCACATCATCCCCAATTTCTTTTATCATCTGTACTTGAACTCCTTCTAGGTCCTTTGGACGATATGCAGCAGTGTTGTATGCATCATATGTACTAGGAAGTGAATACTCAAGTGACTCCTACAACATTTTACCTCTTAAATCGGAACTTGTGTATTTAAATTCACAAATAGTACCTAAAAATGTGAGTATGGTAGGTGGAGCTTAAAAATGTAACTCCAACTGTAGGAAAACTTCTATAGTGAAATGATTTAATGGCTATTTAATGAGTGGGGAAGATCTAAATTGTATATAGAGTAGTTGAGAAGTTTATCAAAGACCGTTGATCAGGTTATGGGCGAGTAACCCATGTTTATTATTCTTAAAAATCTTTTGCGCATAAGTGACAAATTCTAGTAAGCTTCGGTTATGTCTCTTCTTATTTTCATCATTCAGTTTTTGTAGGCTGTTTAAAAATCACTGAAGACAAGTCATCCAAAAGGAGAATCCAAACTCCAAACGCAAGGCTAGTCATCACCAACAGTGCAGCATCAAGACGCGATGGTTGAAACCGGCGTCTCAACATCACTGCAAGGACCGAGACGCGAGGGTTGAAACCTGCGTCCCAGTATTATTGCAGTACCAAGACGCAAAGTCCAAAGCCCGCGTCTCACGTAAAGCTTGACGCAGAATTAGAAGCTCGCGTTTCTCAAACATCACTTTAGCAACAAGACGCGAGGCTCGAAACCTGCGTCTCAGTTATAACTGCCCTCATTACTGGGTCAATTATTGCCCACGTAATGAGGGAGTTACCCCCATTATGGAGTGTTGTTAGGGGACACGTTCATCCCCTGAAACCTCTATAAATAACCCAGTTTGCTATGGAAGAGGGGTCGAAAAAAGGTTGGATAATTCTTGGTAAAAAAGAACGTCGATTGTAAGCCGTAGAAACACCAAGATTTTAAGCTGAAAAGAAAGAGAGAGTTCAACTCTTCTAACAACTTGCTGCGTACAAGTTTATCTTTGCCTACACTCTTTTTGAGATCCTTGGCGGACAGAAGCTGTGTTACTTCGTCCGCCTTCTAAAGAGAGGATTCCCAAAAGGTCCTGACTTTCACCCGGTCAACGGAAAACAAGATTCACTTTCCATCGCCACATCAAGAACCCAGCACTAAACAAAGGGGAGATTCAAGTTTGGATATCTTTCCTCTCTTGTAAGAGGATTATTGATCCGCTGTAACTTTCTTTACAATCAAATAAAGAATTTACTCCTCGATCTTCAATTTCCCCCAACCAACAAGAGATGGCGACTCTGCTGGGGACAACTTTCTCTACTGATGAGCAAGTTGTGGCGCAAGGTGACGTCACCTATATAGGAAAAACGGTCGAATCACTTGTTGTGGAGTTCGACCAGGCAAAGTATGAAGAGTTCCTCTCTTCTGGCTCCATGATCCCTAAGGCGCAGCAGTACCGCAAAGTCTCCTCGAGGACTTGCTCTCGAGTCTGCTCTGAGATCCTCTCAGACGCGACTGGCAAGAAGGATGTCGTGGTTAACCACATCATTCGTAATGCCCACGTCAACGTCTCCCATGAGACCTGTGTGGTTAATGTTATGATGTTCAGCCCGTTCATACCATCCCCTTCCTCAGCACCAAGTTACTAAGAGTTCCCATCAACCTGTACGGCGTAACCAGAATGCTGAGCGATGACAGAGACGGTGTGCGCGTCAACTACAGGCACGAGAAGCTGGAACAACTGTCTGCCTAACAGATGTAGGACGCGAGGTTCAAGCCCCGCGTTTTTTCTGAATCACGTCAGACTCATGAAGTCTGCATTTGGAAACCCAAACGCGAAGCCGAACGAGCTTGCGTTTCCCAAGTGCCACCTCCCAAATGCGACAATCAGCAGCGCGAGGTCCGTGCTTCTCATCCGAGACACGAGATCTACGTCTCTACAGTATACGCGGGACCCAGAAAGCCTGTGTTTCTCAAGTGTCGCTAGCCAGACGCAACAATCAGCAACGCGAGGTCCGCGTCTCTTCTCAGCAGAGGCGCGAGACCCACGTTTCACAGGCAAAACGCGAGAGCCACGTTCATCTTACAAGACGTGAGCTCTGCGTCTCAGAACCTTGAGTCTCAGCTTTGCGAAGAAAGGATAGCTCTCGGAAGCTGAAAAGCCCTCAACAACCGAGGCTGATCTCTTTGATCCCCTTCCACGGACCTAAGAAATTATTTGAGAAAGAAGAGGAGTGCCAATTTGATCACTCCATCTTATTACTGTGAACGGCTTATTACAGCAATGCTCTCTGAGTGCCACTGCAGTTCACATGCGAGCCGATGGTCGATATTCAGACAGTTGACCCTAACTTCCCGATAGCCAAAAGATATCGCTCCTGCAGAAGGAGGACCTTCTCTGACATGGAGTACCCTGAAATCACTACAAACATGACAAGTAGAAGTAGGGAAAAACAACCAGTGGTCAGCTCCAACGAATCCGACACGGAACCAGAAGGAGTGTATCGGCATACTCGCACTCGAACTAGTGCGGTCGCCCCGATCAACTACAGTGCCCTAGCTCGGGGTTGAAGTAAATGAATCGCATTCCGCCGTTGCAGAATCGCAGGCTTCAAACTCTTCCATAGAGAAGGAAGCCCTCGCGTACATGACAAATACTCCTGAGGAGACGGCTAGGCGCTTTGAACAATAAGCCCAGGTCCAGAAGGAACAATTCGAGATGATTCGTGCTCAACAAGAATCCATCGATTCCCTCAAATATATGCTTGCACAATTGCTTGAAGATAAGAGGAAGTCAACCGACAAAACTTCCTCTAAAAAATCTAAAAGCAAACGAAAAGAAGGAGAAAGCTCATCTTCTGTACATATCGAGGAGAAAGAGCAATCTACTACTGAGTCGTCTAAATTCTCATCTAAGGGGGAAGACAACCCAAACTATGGAAGGATTCATTCTAAAAGAATGAGTCAATTAGAGCAATATCTAGAGGCCCTTACCAAGCGGAAAGGCCTCCAAGAAGCAGGAGTGGTCTGGCCATATCTGGCCGTGTGGGACCTTGTTCCATACCCTCCCAAGTTCAAAGCTCCGACCTTACAGGAGTTTGATGGCAAAGGGTCACCGAACCAACATATCTACTACTTCAAGTCTCAGACGGGGAACGTGGTAAATAATGATGCTATCTTGGCACGTTTGTTTTATCGGTACTCTAAAAGAGTTTACCTTGAATGGTTCATGAAGCTCCCAGAAGGCTTCATTAAAAATTGGAGTGATGTGGAGAAGCTCTTCCTAACGCACTTTTTTGAAGATGACTCAGAGATCACAATGCCTACTCTCTTGGCCACAAAGCAGCAAAAGGGAGAGTCAGTGAAATTATTTGTAGAGAGATTTCAGAATATGGTACTCTGATGTTCTAGCGGTATGACCCAGGTCACCCTGGTAGAAACGTGCCGCCACAATCTACAAACATGATTCCTAGCCCAAATAGGAGTTGCTGAAAGCCGCACCTGAAAGCAATTTGTCCAGTAAGGTGAACAGGCTGAAGAAATTGTCGCCAGGGTTAGGGCAGAAGAAAACAAACCCAGACCCGAAAGGTCGACAAGGCGCACGCCAAAACATCTTTTCAACCAAAAAGGAAAGATAACTTGGCAACAAAGATAAAATCCTCTGTCAAACCTCAGCCGGTCAAGGGAAGTGGCTCTTCAAGTCAGCCACGCGCCAATAAGCAGTATTCCTTCAAAGATGAACATGTTGATTCGTTGTTCAAGTTACTCAACAAGAGCAACAGATTGAAGCTTTCTGAAGCTAGACGTCCTGAAGAAGTCGGTAAAACTGATAATCCTAACTATTGCCTGTATCATAGGATGCGTGGGCACCTCACCAAGAGCTGTTATGTCTTCAAAGACATCCTTCAGGCTCTAATTGATGTAGAGATACTAAAACTCCGTCCAAAGCAGAAGAAAGTGACGGCTAATATGACATCATTCCTCCAGTTTGTAAGACAGCCTCCAGCACCCTTCGGAGTAGTTCCCATCCCGAAAGGGGAACTAAGAATGATCAATATGGACCCTCATCATCAACAAGAGAAGAGTTTCGTACCTGTCCCCACACCTCAGGGGGAAGTTATGTAGGTTCTGTTAGCCCAGAGGCCTTCCACTCTAGTTTTGATGATGATTAACTCATGTAGTTATGTTTACTAATAATCTTGTGATGTTTAGTTTCAGATCTTTAACCAAGATATTAGCAGGTGATTAGCTTCAACAAAGGAGTTTTGAAGCCTTTCACATGGTGATTCTAGAGCCCAAGCGTCAAAGATCATATATAGCACTCGTTGGAGTCAAGCTCGGTGGATCACGGTTTGGATCGAGTCGACTTGAAGACGGAGTTCGTCAAGAAGACTTTGGTACTTAGTTTGTTTGTTTTAGATCCATTTGTAAATATTAGATAGTGTGGTATGCTCAAGTTCACAACACACACACGTGTTTCTAGTTTTCATGTTTTGATATTGGTTTTTCGTTTCTGGTTTAACCGATCTTGGTTTTCATGAATAGATAGACTCAAAACAAGTTTACATGGTTTTATGTATATTAGATATGTTCTATATACATACATGCTTCAACTATTTAAACAAACTTAGTTTGATAGTCTAATTCATGAGTTTTGGTGTTTTGGTATTTTAACAAAACGTATTTTGGATTTTTAGTCAAAAACATGGATATATAAATGTTTCATGTATATTGGACTTATGTCCATATGCAACATCCCTAAAAGTGTTTAAGTATCATGTTTTTGTATTTGAATGAGTTCTGAAAAAAATCGGATTTCCTATTGAAAAATCTAAGTTTGGAAAAATATGGATTTTGGTTTTCGGCAAAATTTCCATAACACAAAAAATGGTTCAAAAAGTTTGAAATTTTTGTTAAAATTTTTCACACAAGTTTGTATATCAATCTATTATGATAAAACTATTTTTGTGAATTTTTAGAAGTTTTATGGGATTTTTTAGAATAATAAAAACTTAAGTTTTATGTCCCAAATAGCAGCCTGCCAGGCTCTGGCGGTCGACCGGGCCGGTCGACCGGACCCAGAGTCGGTCAACCGGACCGGTCGACCGACGTGCACAAAACGTGCACGCTTGGCCAGACACTTGGGCCGGTCGACTGAGCGGTCGACCGACAGCAAGTACCCCACTCTCGGGTGGGACGGTCGACCGACCGGTCGACCGGCCAGAGAGCATTTGCTCTCTGGATTGGGACGGTCGACCGGGCGGTCGATCGCTAGCCTCCAACGGTCAAAAATTTGACCGTTGGCGGTCGACCGGGCCGGTCGACCGCCAGCCGCCAAGGCTGACAAATCAGCCCAACGGCTAGTTTCTCTTGGGAGCCTATTTAAACCCCATTTGTATGGGATTTTGGTTAAGATTTTAAGTGAGAAAAATTCTATACTCTTCAAGTGTTTTCAGCAAAAAGATTTTGGGTTCAAAATTCCTATTCTCTATTTGTTTAAAAGTGTTTGATTTTTCAAAGAAATTAATCCTTTTGGGAATTGGTTTGGTGTTTTTCCCAAGTGATTTTCTTTGATCAAAACACTTTGTTTTCCACAGTTGATCCATATCATTCTATCCTTTCTATAGGATCTTTTATTTGTGGGAAAAGAAGGCGTTTGTGGTTGAGATATACCACCAAGTATTGTACCCTCCTTTATTTGTTGTATCCTCTTTGGTAGAGGTTGATTTGGAGTGGTGGTTAGCTCCCTCTTTGGTAGAGGTTTAGGTTGTGGTTTGCTCCCTCTAGTGTGAGGTGGAGTAGGTGTTAGCTACGGGCCTATCCCTCAAGTGTGAGGTGGATTGAGGTTGTTTGGCTACGGGTCTACCCCTCTTGTGTGAGGTGGTGTTTGTGTTGTCTCGGTGGAGGTTGTATTGTTTAGAGAGGAGTTCGGTACTCCCGGTTGTATTTGCCCCAAATCCTCAGTGGAGGTTCCCTGTGTGGGAGTCCTAGGTGGACAAGTTAGTGGATTGGAAGTCCTTCTCGGTGAAGGCGGGGACGTAGAGCTGGGTGCTCGAACCTCGAAACAAATCTTGTTGTTTGCGTTTGATCCATTGACTCTATACTCTCTCTCTTTATTTATGCCTTGCATCATTCATATTGTCATATCATTATTATATGCTTGGTTTGATTGTGTGTACCTCAGTTGTGCTTAACCACGAGAGCTTTATATAGCGCCTCACTCAACTCTTATTCAGAGGAATCAAGAGGAGTTAGTCCAGAGCCCTTCACCAGGAATTCGGCTACACTCGTAGGTTGCATTAAGTGTGTTGCAATTAGTTTTAAATTCCGCATTTAGTTCATTAGATTAGCCTATCACCTATTCACCCCTCTAGGTGATTTCAATTGGTATCAGAGCCTACGCTTTAGATATTAGGTTTAACCACCTAGGAGTGTGATCTTGATTTTGCTAATCTATCATTTACATTTGCACATTTATATTGTTTCCACACTCATGGATTGCTTGTCACCTCCCATGTTCGATGTCTCCAACATTGACATGTGAAAATTTAGGATGTCTATGTATTTGAAAACCCTAGGCTTGCATGTTTACCTTGCTATTACCAAGAAATCCTTCCCTAGTGATAGCAAGCATATAGGGGCCAATGCACAAGCCCTGAATATCTTATGCTTGTTTCTAACTGTGATTCCGCCTTTGCAGTGTGGAACACGGACACGTTGACCACCTCCAGCTTCAATTGCCAATCCAAACGGAGGATGAATCTAGTGGAGAATCCGAACAACAATGCTATATGGTCCAAGGGAATGACTCCCTTGAGGTATATTCGGAAACTCAATTAGATAGTGATGATGCTAGTTCTTCATGTGATGACTATGTTGATCCTAATACTTTGAATGAAGAACTTTCCATTGTTTGTGAAAAATTATTGGAAAAATATCTTTTGAAAAAGAAAAGTTTAGGGCTTAATAATGAAAATAAAGATTTGCTTTCAAAACTTGACTTGATTTTGCAAGAGAAAGTGGAGATTTCAAATGAAAGGGATTCATTGAAATCTAAACTAGAACTTGCCCTAAAAGAAAATGAATTTTTGAAATCTAAAAATGATTGTAATGAAATTTTAAAGAAAAATGAAAATTTGTCTTCAAAAGTTGATTTTGTTTTAAAAGAAAATGATTCTCTAAAAAACAAAATACTTCTATTTCAAAAGAATTAGAGTTGGTTTCTAAGAAAAATATTGTTTTGAAAAATGATATAGATACACATGTTTGCCATGCTAGTGTAGCTTCATCTCCTAGCTTACCTATTGCATACACCTCTTCTTCTAGGATTGATAATGATATTTATTTGTTAAAGAAGAGTGTGGATTGTTTGGGCTCCACTTTGAGCCAATGTGCTTTGAACCATTCACGCTTGGAATCCATGTTTCAAAAGAAACAAGTTCCATCTATGCATGCACACCATACACGGCATACACATGCTCCCCACGGTCACATCCATCACACTTTGTATGCTCATGTGTATACTTGTACACATTGTGGACGTAAGGGCCACCTTGCTAAATTTTACTATGATCGCATACATGATTCAAATTTAGCAACTAAGTTTGTTTGGTTAAGAAAGGTGCTAACCCCCGTGGACCCAAAAGGATATGGGTACCAAAGACCACCCCTATTATATTTGATATAGGTGTGGGCTCTCGCATGACGTGAGAGTAATGGTGCCTTGAGGTGGATGCGTTCCGAGCTTAAAGAGGATTATTTGGATGCATCACTTTCAAGGAGAGTTTTGGTGGAAGGACCACCGTGTTTTGGAGACTTGGAGAGCTGGAGTTTGCCTTCATCGTTTTGGTATCGATCTCTAACTCCCATTTATATTTACATACTTTCCACATTATTGAGTTTTAGCATGTTTTGATTAGTATGTTAAATGCCATGATTATTAGATCATTGACATACATGTATAGCATTTGAGATCACCATGTTTATATGGACCCATATGTTGTATTCTCACCATTGTTTAGCTATTATGTATATCATAGTTCTAATAGCATGTGAATTTACATAATGATCGTATTTATGTTTATCATGTTGATTTATGTCTTGTTTCATGCTTCATGATTTGATTACTTGTTTAGATGTTAGTTTACATTAAAAATAGGATATATACTTGTACATATAGTGGGCCACAAATAAATCTTTTATATGTTTGTGCTTAAATGCTTATTTGTACCCATTAGATGTTCTAGTATAGTCTAGTTTTGATGATTCATGCATTTGACTTGTATTCCTATTTTATCATGTGTTTTCACTTCATGTATATGTCTATTTTGCCAAACCTTAAGATATACATGTATATATCCCTTGAGTCATTTGCTTTTCATGCAAATCTTTATTATGGACTCAATTGTGTTTAGGGATATGTATGTATACTTCTTGTTTTGTCAAAACATACATATGCCTTGAAGATTAAATTATTTTAATGATTTTCATGTTTTAAGGAATTTTCATAGTTGAGCTTAATTGAATATTTTCATGTTTCATGAAATATAGTTTTGATTAATTCCTTACTTGAAGGATTTCGTACTAGTTTACAAATTTTTCTTTTAGCTAGTCCGTATTCTTCACATGGTAGAGTTCTCAAACATACTATATTTTCAAACCTATTTTGAAAACCCTATCCTTTTACAGGCGGTTGGTTGGGCAACCATGCCTTGTAAGCTCTTTATTGAAAATCATTTTTAAACATGTGCATGAAATGGGTGGATAGGAAATATGAGATATACACTTGATCTTTTTATTGTTTTCAATTGGTATCATTGGATCGTTTCAATGGTATCAATGTTGACATTCTTTTTGTATACTCATATATATGTTTTATATATGTATGCTAACTCTTCATATAGTATCAATTTCGATTGGTATCTAATTTTCATACATATATATGCTTTAATTGTGCTCAAGAATATCACAAATTTGGGTTATGCATGCCAAACTTGATTTTTAATGCATATCATATTTCAATTGATTAGTTTTCAGTTGTATTTATACAAGCTTATGCATCGTTTTATTTCGTATTTCATAAAGGGGGAGAAAATCCGTATTTCATCTTTCAATTGGTATTTGGTCCTTGATTTCCACTTCCATACTTTATGATGAAAAATGATTGTAAAATGAATATTGATTTTAATTTGGTATCATATGCTCTTAAATGAAAAATTATTTTCAATTGGTATCCATATATTTCAATTGGTATCTATTGATCTATTCATTTCAATTGGTAAATTTAAATTGGTATCAAAATATTTTCTTTCAATTGGTATCATGATTCACTTATATTGATATTTTCTTTCAATTGGTATCATGTTGGAAGAATATGTTTTATTGTTTACTTGGACCCCTTTGTTGATGATTGACAAAAAGGGGGAGAAGTATTTAGTAATTGAGTTTATATGCACGATTTTTTTATGCATGATTTTTATTTGTTTATTTACAAAAAGGCTTATAGTATTTTGTTTTATTGATATCAAGAATTTTTATATATTGATAATCTTCTAATTGGTATCAAGAGCATTATTTAAAGAGCTTGTTTTTATGCATGTTGATGCATTTCATATTGGTATCAAGAGCATGTTTTGTATTGGTATCAAAAGCTTGTTTTATGCTTGTCTATGCATTTTCATGTGTAATATTCATTGCATATCTTATTATTTATTGCTATGCATGAATTAAGGAGAGCTTTTTGAAGCTTACTTTAATTCATGCATGTATAACTCCATGAGTTTTGTCATCATCAAAAAGGGGGAGATTGTTGGCCCAGAGGCCTTCCACTCTAGTTTTGATGATGATTAACTCATGTAGTTATGTTACTAATAATCTTGTGATGTTTAGTTTCGATCTTTAACCAAGATATTAGTAGGTGATTATCTTCAACAAAGGAGTTTTGAAGCCTTTCACATGGTGATTCCAGAGCCCGAGCGTCAAAGATCATATATAGCACTCGTTGGAGTCAAGCTCGGTGGATCACGGTTTGGATCGAGTCGACTTAAAGACGGAGTTCGTCAAGAAGACCTCGGTAATTAGTTTAGTTTATTTTAGATCCATTTGTAAAGATTAGATAGTGTGGTATGCTCAACTTCACAACACACACACACGTGTTCTAGTTTTCATGTTTTGATATTGGTTTTCGGTTTCTGGTTTAACCGATCTTGGTTTTCATGAATAGATAGACTCAAAACAAGTTTACATGATTTTATGTATATTAGTTCAATATACATACGTGCTTAAACTATTAAACAAACTTAGTTTGATGTCTAATTCATGAGTTTTGGTGTTTTGGTATTTTAACAAAACGTATTTTGGATTTTTAGTCAAAAATATGGATATATAAATGTTTCATGTATATTGGACTTATGTCCATATGCAACATGCCTAAAAGTGTTTAAGTATCATGTTTTTGTATTTGAATGAGTTTTGAAAAAATCGGATTTCCTATTGAAAAATCTAAGTTTGGAAAAAATACGGATTTTGGTTTTCAGCGAAATTTTCATAACACAAAAATGGTTCAAAAAGTTTGAAATTTGTATTGAAATTTTTCACACAAGTTTGTATATCAACTATTATGATAAAACTATTTTTGTGGATTTTTAGAAGTTTTATGAGATTTTAGAATAATAAAACCTAAGTTTTCTGTCCCAAATAGCAGCCTGCCAGGCTCTGGCGGTCGACCGGGCCGGTCGACCGGACCCAGAGAGTCGGTCGACCGAACCGATTGACTGACGTGCACAAAACGTGCACGCTTGGCCAGCCACTTGGGCCGGTCGACCGAGCGCGGTCGACCGACTGCAAGTACCCCACTCTCGGGTGGGGGCGGTCGACCGTAAGGCGTGAGCGGTCGACCGAGCAGTCGACCGGCCAGAGAGCATTTGCTCTCTGGATTGGGACGGTCGACGGGCAGTCGACCGCTAGCCTCTAACGGTCAAAAATTTGACCATTGGCGGTCGACTGGCCGGTTGACCGCCAGCCGCCAAGGCTGACAAATCAGCCCAACGGCTAGTTTCTCTTGGGGGCCTATTTAAACCCCATTTGTATGGGATTTTGGTTAAGATTTTAAGTGAGAAAAATTCTACACTCTTCAAGTGTTTTCAGCAAAAAGATTTTGGGTTCAAAATTCCTATTCTCTAGTTGTTTTAAAAGTTTTTGATTTTTCAAAGAAATTAATCCTTTTGGGAATTGGTTTTTGATCTATAAATTCTATGTCTATTTGGTGTTTTCCCAAGTGATTTTCTTTGATCAAAACACTTGTTTTCCACACTTGAGCCATATCATTCTATCCTTTCTATAGGATCTTTTATTTGTGGGAAAAGAAGGTGTTTGTGGTTGAGATATACCACCAAGTGTTGTACCCTCCTTTATTTGTTGTATCCCTCTTTAGTAGAGGTGAATTTGGAGTGGTGGTTAGCTCCCTCTTGGTAGAGGTTGAGGTTGTGGTTTGCTCCCTCTAGTGTGAGGTGGAGTTGGTGTTGACTACGGGCCTATCCCTCAAGTGTGAGGTGGATTGAGGTTGTTTGGCTACGGGCCTACCCCTCTTGTGTGAGGTGTGTTTGTGTTGCCTCGGTGAAGGTTGTATTGGTTGAGAGAGGAGTTCGGTACTCCTGGTTGTATTTGCCCCAAGTCCTCGGTGGAGGTTCCCTGTGGGAATCCTAGGTGGACAAGTTAGTGGATTGGAAATCCTTCTCGGTGAAGGCGGGACGTAGAGCTGGGTGCTCGAACCTCGAAACAAATCTTGTTGTTTGCGTTTGATCCATTGACTCTATACTCTCTCTCTTTACTTTGTTCTTGCATCATTCATATTGTCATATCATTATTATATGCTTGGTTTGATTGTGTGTACCTCACTTGTGCTTAACTACGAGAGCTTTATATGGCGCCTCAACTCTTATTCAGAGGAATCAAGAGGAGTTAGTCCAAAACCCTTCACCGGGAATTCGGCTACACTCGTAGGTTGCATTAAGTGTGTTGCAATTAGTTTTTAAATTCCGCATTTAGTTCATTAGATTAGCCTATCACCTATTCACCCCCTCTAGGTGATTTCAGGTTCATCCCGACCTTATGGACAGCCAGCAATGGACCACTGTTACATCAGAAGGTCCAAAAGCAAGGTGAAAGCTTCGTCCTGTAATGTGGTGTGCGCTTCTTTCCGAGAAGTAGAAACCGATGTCTCCTCATTACTGATTTAGAAGAGGAAACAATAGTCTTGCTGCAGAACCTAATAAACCACTAGCGGCAGAAACTCGTTCGGGTCAGCATATTTAAAAAAGTATGACGAAATGGTGGCAAGTCTTCCTAAACCCACTACAGAGTCAGCCAAGCCCTCCACGAAACAACTGGTGGAGAAGCAGAAAGAGCTTCGATTTTCTAAAGCTCTCCCAAAGGACAACGCTGAAGGATCTACAATACCTTACCGTTTTGACGTCCTGGCTCAACTGGCCAATATCCGGCCAGAATCACCCTTTATGAGCTCCTGAGGCTATCAAAGACCAGAGATGAGGGAAACCCAGAGAAGCTCTGAGGGAAGCTAGATTGCTGAGGTCTTCATGACCCAGATACCGGCTGGACCACGGGAGGAAGATGTAGAGGATTACCTCCATGCCTCCAAAACTGCTCCCTGCATCACCTTCACGGCAGATGATATGCAGGTTAAGGGGAAACATGATCGGCCCTATACTTCACAGGGTATATTGGATCATCTGAAGTTAAGCCGCATTCAGTTAGATCCAGGATCCGCGTTGAACATTATGCCTCGCCGGGTCATGCAACATTTAGGGATTCCTACCCACCAATTGAGCGCCACCAGACTACTATTTATGGTTTCAATGCCAATGGTACGCGCCCGATGGGGAAGATCAAGCTCAAATGCCAAATTGGGGACTTAAAGTTCGAAGTGACGTGCTATGTGATCGATGCCGACACTTCATACAATTTGCTGCTTGGACGATCATGGATTCATTGTAATTCCATCGTCCCCTCCACTCTCCACCAAGTTATGAAATACATCGACGGAAGTGGGAAGGTACGAACGTTGATTGCTGAAAGGCATCCATTCAAGGGGGTAGAGAATTATTTCACAGACTCTCTCCTGTACCAGGACTCTCTGTAAACAAACGAGAACCTATAACTAGAGGAACCAGACTTTGGTAATGAAGCTGATACCAAGCCAGAGAAAGAAGAGTGCATGTGGGAATTAGATCCACTTGTAACGAGCATTAATAAGCTCGATGTTAATAACACCGCCGATGATGTAGGTGGGTGGTATATTAATGAAGAGTTAAATTTGACTTACTTTTCTGTGCTCGCTTCTGATTCAGTGCCATCAGATACTAGTACCGAAGTGGATAATGATCCCTGGTCGGCAATAGATGCTCTGACATCATTGCATGTACCAATGAAGTCATCCTTCAAAACGTACCAAGATGTCGGTGATACGCAAGAATCAGTATTCATGGTCCCAGCAAGACGCAAAGGCCAAAAACCAATCCTTTTCGGATGAATCAAGTCCGAACTGATGTCTCATGAAGAGTCAGAAAGCGAGAATGAACCTCCTCAGTTCACCCATTATGAGCCAAGTATACTCAGAATGATGGAAAGAATGGGGTATGATCTGACAAACGGTCCTGAATTGAATTTTGGCAAGGAAGAAGAACACTACTCCGGTCTTTCGTTCCGAATGGGAAACCCCTGATTATTACCATCGAACTCGCAGGGGTTTGGGTTATGTGTCAACCCCAATCCCGTCAGCCTCTGAGCTGACGAGTTACTATACCATAATGACTCATCTGACACGTCATCGTGGGAGTCAGATGTTAGTGTTAGCAACCTCTTCAGAGAACTTTCAATAATATGGTTTTAGCAAGCCACCTGGAAGAAGAGATGAAGAAATGATCCAATCTGATACAGATCCTTGGATCAAACACTTAAATACTCTCTGGGATACTCGCTTTGAACAGCGCGAGCCACCCACGGAGGATAAAGTTACCAGATTAATCTGGGAGATGAGGCTAATCATAAGCCCATCTTTATAAGCGAAAGCCTATCATCCTCCGAGAAAGAAGATTTAATATCTCTTGTGCGAGAGTATATAGATGTTTTTACTTGGAATTATGAGGACATGCCTAGGCTTGATCCTCGAGTGGCAATGCATTGCCTTAAAATTAATCCAGACGTGAAGCCAGTCAAACAACAGCAGCGACGGTTCCGTCCAGAAATAATGGAAGCAATCCAGTCAGAAGTCAAAAGCTCATAGACTCTGGCTTCATTAGGGAAGAACAATATCCTGATTGGGTAGCCAATATCGTCTCCGTTGCTAAAAAGAACGGAAAGATTCGGATTTGCATTGATTTTCGCGATCTAAATGAGGCCTGCCCCAAAGACGAATTCCCTCTCCCAATCACGGATGTCATAATTGACAATACGTGCGGGTTTGAGCGAATGTCCTTCATGGATGGATTCTCAGGGTATAATCGAATCAAAATGTATCCTGATGATGAAAAACATACTTCTTTCAGGATACCACTGGGGGTATATTGCTATACTGTCATGCCCTTCGAACTGAAGAATGCGGGGGCAACATATCAGAGAGCTATGAATGCAATTTTTCACGAGCACATGCGCGTAAAACAGTGGAATGTTATGTTGACGACATTGCAGTGAAAAGCCACACCAAAGGTGATCACATAGCCGATCTGGAGACAATCTTTGAAATCATTCGGGCACATCAATTAAAGATGAACCCCATCAAATCCTTCCTGGGGTGGCCAGCGGCAAATTCCTAGGGTTTGTGGTAACTTTCAAAGGAATTCATTTAGACCCGAAAAAAATTCACGCTATCCAGGAGATGCAACCTCCAAGGAACCTCAGGGAGCTTAGGGGATTGTAGGGACGACTGGCATACATTTGAAGGTTTATCTCAAATCTCTCTAAAAGATGCCAACCTTTACCAAATTGATGAAAAAGGGTGTCTCATTCATCTAGGATGATGCCTACCAACAAGCATTTGAGGAATTCAAACGATACCTCACGCAACCACCGGTCCTAACAGCTCCGATATCCGGAAAACCTTTCCTGATATATGTTCGAGCGATGGATCATTCTTTAGGAGCTTTGTTAGCCCAGAATAATAATCAGGGACATGAGCAAGCAATTTACTATCTGCGTAGGACTATGATCAGAGCCGAGTATCGGTACAATCCGATCGAAAAGGAATGTTTGGCATTGGTATTCGCCGTCCAGAAAATGCGACACTACTTGGTGGGCCAGACTATAAATGTCATATCAAGGGTTAACCCTTTGAGGTTACTGATGACGAAGCCATCATCACTAAACGGTCGATTGGCAAAATAGGCCATACTGCTATCCCAATATGAAATGCGTTTTTTACCACAAAAAGCCGTGAAGGAACAAGCGGTGGCGGATTTCCTGGCTGAGCATCCAGATCCGAGGGCAACCGAACTTTACGAGGATCTCCCAGATGAAGTCGCTGAAGTTTGTCTGACCCAGATATCTTTTGAAAGACAAGTGTGACAACTCTTCTTTGACGGTGCATTGAGAACAGGTCCGCAAGGGCATGTCATAGCTGGAGTGGGGATAGTACTCATCTCCCCACAGAACTATGTGATTCCTCGAGCTTTCTCATTAACTGAGCCCTGCTCCAACAATGTAGCGGAATACAATGCCCTCTTGATTGGAATGCAAATCATCGATGAGATTGGCGTTAAAAATCTCGAGGCATATGGTGACTCTAAACTCATCGTTAACCAAGTTCGCGGGGAGTACGAAGTCAGACATGAAGACTTAATACCCTACTACAAGGCAACTATCTCTATAGCCGAGGGGTTCGAAAACTTTTACATCGACCATGTACCACGCCAGCAAAATACTCATGCAGATGCACTGACATCTCTCCTACCTCTTTAGCCCTTCCAGCTGGAGTAGTAGAGAAAATACTTGTCTACAGCCACAACTTGTATTGCCCAAGAATCGCTTTTGAAGATCATCAAAAGCCGACAGGAGATTATCAAGTCAAAGAAACTCTTGAGTCGTCATCCGGTCCAGAGCCTTAGGATTGGCGATTCCCTTACATTGACTATGCCTTATACGACATCCTCCCTGATGATCGCAAAGAAGCAGCTGCCATTAGAAGAAAAGCCCCCAAATTCTATTATAATGCGATCATGCGAACACTGCATCGTCGATCGCATGATGGGAACTTTCTTCGTTGTCTGTCACAAAAGAGGCGCAGGAGGCACTCAAAGAAGCGCATGACAGTATGTGTGGAGCTCATGAACCTGGTCCAAAGCTTGGGGATCGACTCCGAAGATTAGGATATTAATTGCCTAGGATGATCCATGACGTCATCAGTTATGCCAAACGATGTCACGCCTGTCAAGTCCATGGCGATTTTATCCATCAAGCACCAGGATATCTTCGCTCTACAACTTCTACCTGGCCATTTGAGATGTGGGGGATGGACGGTGTCGGCCCTATAAGCCCACCATCATCCAAAGGACACCGGTTCATCTTAGCCATAACCGATTACTTCTCTAAATGGGCCAAAGCTATCCCTTTGAGGGAAGTAAAGACATCTGATGTAATCAAATTCGTTAAACATCACGTCATCTACCGTTTTGGTGTGCCACGATGAATTGTCCACGACAACGGGCCCCAATTCGTCAGTCAGGCTTTTCAGAGGTTCTGCAACAAGTTTAGAATCCAGAGTGTGTCCTCAACGGCATACTACCCAGCGGCTAGCGGCCTTGCGGAAGCTTTCAATAAGACTATTGGCAAACTTCTCAAGAAATTCGTCTCAAAAAGCAAACGTGATTGGGACGACAGATTAGGTGAATGTTTATGGGCCTATCGTACCTCAGTCCGAACCCCAATGAGGACTACACCATTCTCCTTGGTATATGAGTGTGAGGCCTTACTCCCATTAGAAATCCAAATCCCATCTTTACGAGTCACCTTGACAGCAGACATGACAAATGAGGAGAAACATCGACTGTGACTCCAAGAACTAGAGGCCTTAGATGCTAAACGTCTGCAAGCCCAACAGCAAATCGAGCTCTACCAAGCTCGAATTATCAGAGCCTTCAACAAGAAAGTTAAGGAGCAAACTTTCAAGAAAGGTGCCCTTTCTTAGCTGTCAGAAGACCTATGGTGATGACACATAAGACAAAAGAAAAATTTTAACCCAAATGGGAAGGACCATTTGTGGTAGAGTCGGTCTACTCAAATTGAGCATTTCGCCTCATAATCTCAGACGGTGATACACTCATGATGCCAATCAACGGCAAATTCTTGAAGAAATACTACCCTTGATAGCACTCTTCCCCCGATCAAGTTAATACTGCACTTCTGATCAAAACTCCAGATCTAAGAAGAGTTTCTTTCCTTTACTAGATCGAGCACTGGATGCATCATGTGGCTTGATGTAAATATTGAGAAAGAAACAAAATGCGAAACTTTGGTTTTAGCATTAGTTACTCTTTTGATTAACATCCGATGCCTCCGACGGCCAAGGATAAAGGAAAATGTTGGCTTTTAAGCCAACATAAGTCTTCGACAGCTCATCATGCTGAGGGGAATAGCATGGCTAGCCCAATTCAAACGGTAGTTGGTAAAAGGACACCAAATACGTTGATAGCTGAGGGTTTACTAAAAATCCTAGTTGTCTTGATCCCACTCTCTCCTCCAAAATCTCTTACCAATTCTCACCCATAGAATGGTAGGATCACAAAAAATATCGGTGTTCATCTCCTTAATGAGATGAACTAGATTCTGTCAAGTTAATATTAAACCTCTGATAACAAAACTCTTTAAAAATACTCGCTGTTATGTTAATACTACACCTCTAACGGCAAATTTTTCATGTCTTCAGAAAGTCAACAATTGTCACGTTAATATTGAACCTCTGACAGTTCAGTTCACTTTCTACCAAAATCCCCTACCAATTCTCTTCAATAGAAGCGTAGGTCCACAAATGCAATCATTGCTATGTTAACACTATACCTCTGATAATGAAAAACTTCAATACTCCCCAGCGAGTACAAACTTTACTTGTCTCAACTCTATATGGAGTAGCAAGTCTTCAAATTTGTCAAGTTAACACTACACCTCTGACATTCTAAACTTCACTTGTCAATTCTCATCAATAGAATAACAAATCCTCAAAATTGCTCATACCGCAAATTGACTACTGTCAGCTTAACATCACACCTCTGACAAATTACTGTTAAGTTTAACACTACACTAGGGATGGCAATTGGGTCGGGTCGGATCGACCCGACCCGATTACTACTCGACCTATATAATAATCGGGTCGGGTTGACCTGACCCGATTATTATACGGGTCAAAAATTCAGACCCAGACTCGACCCATTCTTAGTCAGGTCGACCCGACCCGACCCATTTGACCCGATTATTAAATTTTAAATACAATTTCTTTACACTTTATTTCTAAATTGTTAGGTGGTATAGTTAGTTATCACACTAAACTCCACACACTAGAGGCCACGGGTTCAAAACTGGTCTTATGGATATTTTTTGACAATTTGATTTAGGCGAAGGGGAGGAGGCGGGGGCGGCAGAGGAGAAAATTAAGGGGAGGAGGCCGAGGAGGAGAGAGAATAATCGGGTTTGGCGGTTTCGAGTCGACCCGACCCATTTAATAATCGGGTCAGACGGGTCGACCCGATTACGACCCAAACCCGATTAGCCCAAACCCAAACCCGCTAACTTCGGGTCAGGTGAGTCAGGTCTGGCGGGTCGCGACCCGTCTGCCACCTCTACAGTACACCTCTAACAGTGATTGAGTTGCTGCTAAGTTCAATATTAAATTTCTGACAGTTACTTTTCCTCAGGTTTTCATATCAAAACTGAGATGAGCGATGCTAAGTTTAACATCACACCTGTAGCGTCCAGTTCATTGCTAAGTTCAACAATACACCTATAGCCATGACTTCCCTCGGACTTCCTTGTCAAAGTCGAGATGACCAATGTCAAGTTCAAAATTACACCTCTAGCATTACCATCACTACCAAGTTTAACATTACACTTATGACAGTGACACTTTCAGTTTTCCTGAATGAAGCTGAAACACTCTTGAGTCAAGTTAATATCACACCTCTGACTCACATCCTTATCAAGTTAACATCACACTTCTGACAAGATTTAATTCAACCCGTTAAGTTAATATCACACCTCTAATGGTAAAAGTTCTCCTAGATCCCCCGGGAGTCTAGTCTCACTTGTTATTCTAGTCAACAGAATAACAAGTCCACTTACAAAATATTGTTAGGTTAATATTACACCTCTAACAGTGTTTTCATTAAATCCCCAGCTGAGTCTTATTCAAGTTAATACCAAACTCTGATGAAACTCATTTGTAATTCTCCGTGGGGGTATAAATTTCACTTGTCATTCTCATTTATATATTGGCAAGTCCACAAGAACTATCCTACTCCTGTTAAGTTAATATCACACCTCTGACAACATTCTTGAATTCCTGAAACAAGATTTTTTTCCCCAAACTTTGACTCGTAAGATTATTATCACATTTTTAGCAAGTCAAAGGTCCTTACTTCTATTTGTCTGATTTTCAATGTGAAAAAGGAATCTAAGACAATATAAAAAGACAAGAAAAAGTGTCACTTTTATTTATATTCAAACATATGAAAGTGATACAAGACGCTCTCTTATACAATAAGATTGAGTGTTACAATAAAGGAGTACAAAGAAGTCCCTCTCTCTCAGTAAAAGGTTGCACTCACTCCTTAAGGCATTTACACCACTCCAAATATAAGATGTTTAGAAGAGTGCCGAAGAAAGACTGATCAATGTGGAGACGATCGGATGCTGATTACACCATGATGCATGATGTAAACATTGAAGAAGCTTATTACTGACCGAGACAATGGTGTTTCTCGAGGTCAAAATGCAGAAGGATATTCTAATTCCACCCGACCAACTGGTGTAGGCCATGATCCTTCGTTGATGAACATCTCCACCACCAGAAAATCATCTAATGAGCATGGGTTTTTTCGTCGATGTTACTTCTGGGGCAAGATTGGTGAAGAGAAAATCCGAGACCTTACAGGTGACGTCCTCTTTCCAGTGACCTGCAAGAGGACCATACCCACCACCATAACCACTGTGACCATGACAAACCCGGGGGCACTGCCGGTGCGTCATGTCTAATAAGGTCTTAACGGATTTCATCAATCGTGCAAATCCTCCTCGCCCATGAACAGGAGCCTTGATTTCTCTAGTGCTCGGCCATCGACCAAGCTCGCTGGTCGAAATATTCTCCCAAGAGCCAAGCAAAGATGCAAAAGGCTAACTGAGACCATCATAATCTGCAAGGAATAAAAACCAGAAGGTTAAAACTCTATTAAGACAGAGACAGAAATGTAAAAGCAGACGCGGTTTGAAGTGGTAAACTTCAGATGCAGAAATGACCAGTGCAGAAATTTTAAAGTTCCGTCAAGGCAACAACATAAAAACTGAAGGACAGACGCGCTTGAAGTTGTAGACTTCAGACGCGGATTTAACCAACACAGATCTTAATGCGGTCTGGTTTTAGACCCACGTCTAAAATACAAGACGCAAGGTAGACCAGACGCAGAAGTCGCCACACCCCCATTTGAGAAACAAGGGTTGCCACATCCAAGTCTAGAGGCCCCGAAAGAATTAAAATTCTTTAAGTCAAGAACCTCAAACGTGGACTGCATATACAAAGCTCATGTCTCAAGATCCAAATACAGAGTTCATCACACTCGCATTCAAAGGATTTTGAGTTAGAATTCGAGGTCAATCAACTCACGCTTCATCAAGAACTACGCGACTTCTGAATAACGGGCACATCAGTCAGACTTCCAGAGGAAGATCAAGAGATTGACTCTCTTTGAGAGGCAAGAAAACAGAAACTCAGCGGGACTGAGTATTTCATGGCAACAAACGGTTCCTACCCGCAGAAGAAACTTTTAGAGGTTGAACTTTATGCATCAAGGCGCAACCGTAAAAGGTACTTAGAGTGATACGTTTTGATCTTGAAATCACTTGACAGTGATAATCTCTAGAAAAGATTAAAGGAAAGCATGAAAGCTTTGAGTTCTCGTTGTCCATTGGAACACATCCTCTTGAAGACAAGAAAATTAAGTCAAGACAAAGACCCTCATAGCACACGCTCTTAAGGAAAATAGTCTAATAAACAGATTATTAAGAAGATGAGGCCTATTTATAGGCAAGCCATGAGGCTTACAATTAATGGCATAAAAATCAGAACCATCAGCCTTAATTCCTGCACGAACATCAAAGCCCAATAAGGAGCTGACGCGTGGATTGGCGCTTCGGGAAACATCGGAGGACACAAGTCCCCAGTCGTCAACGCCAACTTCGCATTTAAAAGTCCAACTAGATCTTTAAGACGGGCTGCATGTGACGCTTAGGAGGTTGCATTAAGTGCAGACTCAAAGGTCGCGTCCTGAAATCCACGTCCTTTCATGAACCCGAAGGTTGCGTTCTTTTCATTCCTGCTAAAAGATCCACAATCGCGTCTCCTGGAGTGGTTCAGAGCCGCGTCTCCTTAGCGAATTGGGTCTATTCAGGGGTTGCGTCTTGAGTTCATGACAACTTACGAGATTTAAGGGCTGCATCCTGAAGTCCGCATCCTCAATAACAAGCGGAATCCCACGCGTCACTCTTGAGGAGCCCAAAACTGCGCCTCTACTGTAAGATGAGCGTCACATCCCTATCGTGAATTCAGTACAGTTTGAGTTTGCGCCCTATCAAGAGACCAGAGCCACGTCTCTATTGAGCCAATGCCGCGTCCACATTAACTAGCTGAGATCCGTGCGTCAGTCTTGAGGAGCCCAAGATCGCGTCTCCACTACATCCTGAATTCTGCATCCTGACAGAATCAAGGGCCGCGTCCATGGATCTGCGTCCTTCTATAAGTATGAAGGCTACGTTCCCTTTACTGAAGAACACAAATTTGTGCCTCAAAATAACGCCTTTTTGTCTTTAAGCCGCAGCCGCGTCCTTATCAAAAAGAAAATTTCGCGCGTCTTCTTTGATGAGCCTGAACGGCGTCTCCATTAGTGAGTCAGAGTCGCATTTCCCGAAACGTGTCTCCATTACAAATGAGAGCCACATCTCGCTCAAGAACTCAGTTCAGCCTGAGTTTATTATTCATGGTCGTACTCTATAAAAACGACTAAAGGCCGCGTTTTCAAAAACAGCCAAGGATTACGATTATGCAAACCGAGTTCATCTACAGCCAGCAAAGATAAAGATGAAATAAAAATTTGAAGACGTTTATTATTTGATTCAAAAATGATAAAAGTAATACAGACACTTTTATCTGACAAATGGAGTGTTACAAAAAAAAGGAACTATACAAAAAGGAGAAGAAGGCTAATAATCCTGCTTTGCCAAAGAACGGATTTGTTCCCGAAGGTGATGCATCTCGTGCTAACGTGCCCTTTCAGCCTCCACCAGAGCTTGGACCCTCAGCTCTCCTCAGACAAAAATCTCTTCGTAGCCAGTTGCGCCTGAAGAGACTCCAATCTCGAGGAATGAGCAGAGAGGTTTTCTTCAACCTATGTCCTGGAAGTTTCTAACTCCAGCCTTTTTTTAGAAGTAACAAGTTTCTGCTCATTGGTCTCGATTAAGGCTTGCGTCCTGGCAATGATAATTCAGGCAGTGGCGATAACCTGCTCTGCACTCTGTGTGACGATTTCAGATTCCTTGGAATCGCCAATCAGTCTTTAGTGGACAGCTTGGAAATGCTAGAGATGGTGGGCCTCATCAGCTATTTGTTCCTCCATCTCCTTTCATTTATGTTCTTAAGCGGCAAGAAGCTTATTCTGTGTCGACCGAGCCTCATCCACTGAGCCCAGCATTTTTTCAGAGTCTTGAGCTCCTTCAGGTGGCTCCCCAGCTGCTCAACCAGCATCAGGCACGCCCTAGCCTGCGAGGGACTCCCAGTATGACTAATGTTCTCAATCTGATTTTCGAGAAGTACCCGGTCAAACTCAAAAGAGCTGCCCCACGAAAGGATCAGGTCAACACAGGACCTCATGGAAGCAAAAAATTGTTGCACCATTTGACGGGCTAGCTCTTCCATGATGTCGTTAGCTGGAGATAACCCTGTTGATGTACTCCTGGACCCCTTTTCTATGACAGGATGAGAGACGGGAACCAGTTCAATTTGCGCAGGAGTGAGGTCGACAACAGGTTCATCAGATACTGAGGTAGTCACCGATACCTCCGGGATAGTTATTATTGTAGCAGCTTCCACTGCAACAGAAATAACAACAAACTCTATGGCACTGGGCTCCCTGGCTGAAGTTTGAATTGTGCTATCTTCTGCGCCAATGCTTGCTGCAGGAACCTCTACATAAGCTACCCCAATGCTCTCTGCAAACCACAACATTAAAATGTCAGTGGTAATGATAAAAAGGAGCATATCCAATACGTCAGTATTGTCTTACCAAGTTGATGATCTGAAGATGACAAATTCTTGGATAGGTTATGTGGGGATGAGGCTTCCCCGACCCGACGGTTGCACTTACTTGAGGCATTCCGGTAACATGAGCCTCAAGATCCTCCTGCTGGCCAGCTCTTGGATCATCTCCTCAATATGAGAAGAAGTTGTGGCTTCACTATCGGCAGCCAGCCCTGTAGAAGAAAGTCAAAAGGAAATGTCAGAACTCTTTCCTAACCTGATGAGGAACCGGTTCAAGAAGACAAAGAAAATACCTTCAGCAGCAGTAATCATTGCTATCGGTGAAACCGTCATAGAGTCATATCCCTGTATCTCTTCCTTCGAGATATGCGAGAATTTGCTCGTATCAGGAAGAGCGGGTTCATCGCCAAAATCGACTTCTTCGCCAGAATAATATCCATATTCTTCGGACGATGAAGACGACAGTTCAACACAAGAGGTCTCAGCAATCGAGACCTTACCACTGAGTACCTAGTGTTTGGTACGGAGAATGGTTCGCGTAAAGTTTCCTTGAATCAGTTGAAAGATTACAACGGACTAATGCTCCGACTACAAGGGAGGGAAGATGTTGAGTCTTGAATCTCCCCTTTGTTTAGTGCTGGGTTCTTCAAGTGGCGGTGGAAAGTAAATCTTGTTTTCCGTTGACCGGGTGAACGTCAGGAACTTCTGGGGATCTTCTCTTCGGTTGGCGGACAGAGTAACACAGCTCTGCCGACCAAAATCTCAGAGATTGTAGGCAAGGATTAACTTGTATGCAGCAAGTTAGTTGAAGAGTTGGACTCTCTCTCTGTAGAAACTCTCAAGTCAAGTTCTTCTTTGATCTCTCTAAAAAAATCTCACCCCTTCTCCATAGCAACAGGGCTATTTATAGAGGTTTCAGGAGCGAACGTGCCTCCTAAAAACACTCTATAATGGGGGTTAATTTTTCCCGTTATGTGGGCCGTGATTGACCCTATAATCAGGACGGTTACAACTGAGACGCGGGTGTCGACCCACGCGCCTTGGTGCTGCAGTGCTGGCTGAGACGCGGGTTTCGACCCGCGTGCCTTGGTGCTGCAGTGCTGGCTGAGACGCGGGTTTCGACCCATGCGCCTTGGTGCTGCAGTGCTGGCTGAAATGTGGGTTTCGACCCACGCGCCTTGGTGCTGCAGTGCTGGCTGAGATTAGCCCTGCGTCTGGAGTTTGGGACTCTGCTTTTGACGACTTGTCTTTAATGATTTTTAGACAGCCTACAGAACCCCCTCCAAAGTTTTCGATATTCCGCAGTTAGCTGGGACGGATTTTGAAATACTTTGGACTCTAGCTGAATCCACTTTTATGATTTGGACTGACAAAGTTTTGGGCTTGATCATGTTTGGAGTATGACCTTCGTGAGTGTACTGTGGAACTCTTTGAAGCCGCCAAAACTGATCGCGTGGAGTGTCTAGATACACAGTCTAAACCTCCCCGATGCTTTAAGTTTGTCATTGGTGTACTTTAAACCAGAGGTGGGCAATCGTCTGCTTGTGCCAGTGTACTTTTGAACTGAATTGCAGAAGTAAGGACTACACGCCAGTTCTGTGGAGGCAGGGGTGATACTGCTTTTGGGATGACAACGCGACTGTTACTCCATGAGGTAGACGCGACTTTGGCCGGGTCGAACAGGTTCGATCTTCGGAAGGACGCGTCTTTTAGAATGAAGACGCAGCTTTTGCTCTGTGAAGCTGACACGACTTTAGCCTAGAAGGGACGCGTCTTTAGATATGAAGACGCGACTGTTGGATGCGAACCCGTGCCATGAATATGTTGCCACGTGTCCTGTAGAATTAAGGGGACATCTTCTTTTTGGTGTGCGAACTTCACGCTGCATTTAAAGCGCTGTCCACGCGTCAGGTGGTGATTAGACGTCGAGCCAAGCGCCGCGTATCTTTGCAAATCACTGTGCCTATAAAAGGCAACAGTCCTTCAAGAGTCATCATTAGACTCTCTTTCTTCTTCGTCTGCATCTATTAGGGTTTGAGAAAGGAGCTTCCTTTGTTCTTTTTTTCTTTCACCTAACATCGGATCCTTGCTCGTAATGGCACCAAAGGCCAAGCATACTGCTTCGTCTTCAAAGGTGGTCATCTCTGAGACTCAGAGGGGCGGTTCCTCCATGCAGGAAACCCCTATTTCAGGTATAAAAAGTCTTCGGACTTGATTTTCACCATTAAAAGGGTTTATAGAGTTCTTTGAACTCTTAAAGTCCTTTTGAATATGAACCGCCAACGCGGACTCATGCCCGTGTTTGATCATCAGGCGCGGTTCTTGAGTCGATAAATAGGACACAGGTTGATGACCTCTGCTTCTTTTATCTGCTCGAATCTGCGTCAGCTTGTTGAACACAGGGCCCGAATGAACCTTGCGTTTTGGATTCAACATTTAGAATATTTCTAAGTGTGAAAGATTCAGACGCAGATTTCTTATGACTCTTGCGTCTTGTGAAATCAGATGTTGGTCCTCATGAATCTCGCGTCTGAGTCTAATACTTAGAATTTTTCATAAGTCTTGGACTTTCAAAAATGCGGGTTCCATGCTAGCCTCGCGATCTTTGGATCTGGATGCAGAATCTGATAATCTCCGCGTCTGGGTTCATTTCTGCATTTGAGTTGTAAACACTTAATCAATTTCTTTTCTGATCAAGTATTATTCTCTTTTGCAGTGCGATATTCCTCCGACCCTCTCTCCAAAAAGTGTCACTTCGGGTACGTAGGTGGTGCTGATCGCAATCTAACCTTCGTGTTGCAGAGAACTGCTCCGGGTGACTGCTGACAAGTCGAAGGAGCGAAGGGAGAGGCTCTCCAAGATCGACATGAGGACCTTCCAAGAAATCATGACCGACGCAGATTTTGAGACAAATTAACGAATTCCGTTAATGAAACCTGATTAGTATCCAAAAGTGCATATTTTACATCATAACTCCCATGCATATTACAAATAAATATGTGATTTTTACTCCTCTTCTCTACATATTTGCAGGTACCCATTCTAATGGAGAGATATCCAAATAATCACTTAATTAGCACTAATTAAGTGATTAATCAAGATTAAGGATAAAGCCAAATCTCAATCCAGATCTAGAGAGATCCGCGCAACAAACTGAGAATCCAAGTAGTCCACGTGGCTAACAACTTCGTAACGGATCTCCACCAGAAAATCTGGGCTCAACGGCCCAGATCTTGCCGCGCCCATGCCGCGCCCCCGCGGCAATCCTGGGGCCGTTGAGCCCCAGATTTTGCGCCAACAACCTTGCTTCTGGATCCTTCAGCTGGGGCCTATAAATACTCCACCTTCACCTGCGAGCAAAAACTGATCAGAGAAGAGAGAGGGTTTAGTTCTAGGTTTTGTATTTTGATAGTTTTTGTTTAGGTTTTTTAGCTCTCTATGATCTTCTTCTCCCTAGATTTCATTGCAAGAGAGATTTGTATGAGAGAGAGAGCTTGTATCAACAAGGAGTGACAACTTGGAGCTATACAAGGATTGATCCATTCTCTACATATCTACTTGAGCTTGATTCTAGTTTGTCTTCTTCACTTGCTTTTATTTTGCTTTGTTACTTGCTTTGTTAATTTCTAGCAATTTAATCATGCTTTGTTTTCTTTTTGTAATGGCTAGTAGCTAATTTCTTGTTCCATGTACTAGCTAACCACTACTCTTGCTACTACTAACTCATGGGTGATTGCTTTACTTAATCTTGCAATTTGTATGTTCTTCTCTTCTCCGATGGGTTTCTTTTCATTTCTTGGCAAGAATCTTGTTGTAACTCTTCATATGATTCATGTGTGCCTCATGTAGAGCCTAGTCTTTGAACTAGTGCCTTGATGGAACATGGAGATGGAAGCACCAATATGCTAATTAGATGTACACTTCTTTATGTCGGATCTTGAATGTTGTATGTTCTACATAAGCATCCCTTGAGTGTATCTCTTGTGATTCTATTAGTGAAAGTCTATCTTGTAGGCCGATGACCATCTATGGAGGCTACAAGACAAGTCCAAGAATGATCCCCATCATCATAGTGAGAAAGTAATTAGATCACATGCAAGACATATCCATGCCAATGAATTAACATGAGGCACGCATCACTATCACGGAGTTTAGTGAGTTTAGCAAGGTAGCAAGGTTAGCTAGTCATGGATTTCTTGCATTCCAAGTTTTCTTGATTTTGATTTCTTTTTAGTTGTTAATCACAATCCAACCTCAATCTTGATTTTCTCCCAATTTCCACCATGAACATATCCACCAATTCTTTTCTTTGTTTTTCTTTTGATTCTTTATTCTTTTAAACATAGAAGAAGTCTAGTTTGATTTTCTCACGTGTATCGTAACGTTTCTACACTAGCTCTCCTTGTGGTTCGACTCGGTATAGCCTTGTGCTATAGCGGAGACAAGAAAGGGTACATCAAATACATTTGCATCATAATAAGTACACCTTTTCCCGTCTCTAATCAATTTTTGGCGCCGTTGCCGGGGAGAGCGACGGTATTATTTTTAAAAGTGAGAAACTAAACGATTCTTCTTCTCTGTTGCAGGTGACAGGAGAAGAAAACAGGAAAATATCTACAGCAGAAACATATAAGTGGACCTGGGACTCTGCTCAAGAAAGCAGAGCCCAGGATCCCTCTGGAGTGCCGCGGATCCACAAGCTTTGCCGTGGAAACGCGGCACAACAGAGTGCACTTCTAACCAAATTTTTGCAGGGGCTTCTGCTCTACAAGATACTGCTGCCTATATACTTCATTTCCTGTATACTTCACTGTATTCCTGTTAATTAATTCAACAGTAAGAAATTGGTTGATAATTGCTAAAAAATTGTTAGACATCTTGCATTATAGGCACGTGTCTTTCAATTACTTTAAATTTACTGTTGAAGAGTGCGTGGGACAAGGTACGTGATTCATTGCATATAGACTAAGACTCACTCTTTGTTTGATTTTTCTTACTTGGAGTGAACTTGTTTGTTTCTATATCGTACACTTGCACAATTAATTCTAAGGGCAATTCCTGTAAATAACATAAGGTGGGGGAGGTCATTACCCTTTCCTTAGCCCGGAAATCATTTTCCCCCGTACTCACAATCCTAAGCTTGTAAATAAAATTTGATAGACGTTGGCCCTAGGGACATCCGGACTCACTTAGGAGATTATCCTAAGGGGGAAAAGTGTTGGAAATTGACTTCTGTAAAATCGGTGTCTAGGAAAGGGGTTGAGGGCCGAAAGCCCGAAGGTTGTTGGTTACTTAATTAAGGAACGTCTTCGGACGGAAAACCTCCCAACGACTTTACCCTTCCCTGGCTGATTTGCTTATAGTCAAGGTCTACACTAAACCTCCTGTGGACAGTCTATTTAGGAGTCATCTAGGACCAGAAACCCTAGACAAGCTTGGATTGATTTTTTCTTTTGTTGTTTGTTATTTTCTTTTTTTTCGCTGGTGTGATCGGTGCACGTTGTTTGTGATTGTATATACATAGTGGTTTTGTGATCCTAATTCTTTCTACACTTACACTTCCACAACCACTTCACATCATGACCAACAACGTCTCACTTCAGGATCGATTTTATCCGATTCGCACCTCCATTCCTTCATGCATTCTTCTCCCCGAGCCTAATGGAAACAATTTTGAGCTGAAACCACAATTCATTAGTACACTTCCCCACTTCCATGGTCTAGAGTCTGAGGACGCGTACCTCTTTATTCGTGAGTTTGAAGAGGTATGCCAAATGATGAGAATATCCCAACTTTCTGAGGATGCTGTTAGGTTACGGTTCATACCGTTTGCACTTAAGGATTTAGCTAAGAATGGCTTTATAGTCTTCCTGTCAGTTCCATATCTTCATGGGATGATTTTGTTAAGGTCTTTCTTAGGAAATTCTATTCTATCCACAAAACAGCCCTCATGAGAAAAAACATAATGCAATTCAAGCAAGAACAAAATGAACCTTTCTGGAAATATCTTGAGCGTTTCAAAGACCTCTTAGCCCTATGTCCCCATCACGGCATAGAGAAATGGCGGCTATGCCAGATTATCTATGATGGATTAGATTACCAAACGAAAACACTTTTAGAATCCTTGTGCCAAGGGAATTTCTGAAGAAAGATGAACATCAGGGGTGGGATCTCTTTGAAACCCTAGCTGAGAAAACCATTCAGTGGGAGTCATGCCCTAATAAACCGACTCCCACCACTTCCAGAACTGGTACACATTCCAAAGAATCCTCTCTAGCTTCAGAAACCAAGATCACACAATTAATGAAGAGGATAGAGTTGCTTGAGTCAATAGGGAATTCTGTGGTCAACCAGGTCAACCCATTGCCTTTGATTAGACCAGGTTGCACCAATTGTCAAGACCTTAGCCATGTTGTTGAGGAGTGTCCATTATATCAGCCCCCATTTCAGGAGAACATGAATGCAGCATTTACCAGACCTCCATACTCCAACACTTACAAGTCAGGATGGCAGAACCATCCAAATTCTTTGTGGAGTCAGTCTGGTCCTGAGCATCATATGCCACCACTTCCATATCAATACAATGCTCAGTTTCACCCATCCAGTTTTGATCAAATTCACTGTATGTTCATCCATCTCAAAGTCCACCACAGTCATATCAGTCTTATCAGAATCCACCACCATTTTACCAATCACAGTTCCAATCTCCATATCCTCAACATCCACCCCAAAATAATTCTGAAATATCTGAGTTGAAACAAATGCTAGAAACCTTTACAAAAAACCATCAGCAGGAGTTGAATGAAATGAAGGTCCAAATTGGGCAATTGGCTGAGAATCAAAGAAGTTTGTTCCCAAACCAGCCATTGCTAAATCCCAAGTTGAAAATTCAGCACCCAGTCAATGTCATGCCATTCATACCCTGAGATCTGGTAAACAAGTAGACAATAAGGTTTCTAGTCCACAATCTCATCCAGTACCAAAGCCAACACCTCATGTCCCAATACCACCAATTTTTGACAAACCATCCTCTAGTTCAGAGCCATCCACATCTCAAGCCAAAGGGAAAGAAAAGGTAGATGAGCAACCTTATAAGCCTATAGTTCCATATCCAAATAGGCTTCTAAATAACAAGTCAAATGCTCACATGGAGAAAATAAAAGAAACATTCAATAAGGTCCAAATCAATGTCCCTCTTCTTGATGCCATTCAACAAGTGCCATCATATGCCAAATTCTTAAAGGAAATGTGCACCAAGAAGAGGAAGACCCAAGTCCCTAAAAAAGTCTTCCTTGCATCATCCATTAATGAGTTGCTCACTGGTCCAATTCCTGTTAAGTACAAAGACCCAGGGAGCCCCACCATTTCATGCATCATAGGACAGACTACAATAAATAGGGCACTTCTTGATTTGGGGGCCAGCATCAATCTCCTGCCTTTCTCTGTGTACCAACAATTGGGGTTAGGTGATCTTCTCCCGACCCAAATGACCATTCAATTGGCTGACCGCTCTGTTACTAAACCCAAGGGGGTAATTCAAGATGTCCTTGTCAAAGTTGGAGAATTCTTTTATCCTGTTGACTTTGTTGTCCTTGAAACAAAACCAGTATCAAATTCCAATCAAAGGGCACAAATTCCTGTCATTCTGGGTCGACCATTCCTGGCTACTGCAAATGCAATCATTAATTGCCGGAATGGATCAATGAGGTTGACTTTTGGTAACATGACACATGAACACAATGTCTTCCACACACAGCCTCACAAAACAAAAGATCAAACATTTGAGGTTAATTTCATTAGTAACAATTGTGAGGAGGAAGGTGAAGATCCAAAAGATGAGTCACAATCTTGTGATTCTCTTATCCGAGTACCCTTTAAACGGGGAAAGTTGATTTAGATACTTTCACTTTCAATGAGCCAACTGAGACTGTATTTGAACCTCCAATTGATATATCATTTGAAGACTTGTTTGCTGATGAGATTATGTGCTTAGATGAGTCAACTCGGGGTAAGTTAGCTAATTGTCCACTTCCGGATGTTGACTTGAGCTTTGAAGAATTATATGGAGAGGAGTTAAAATTTCTAAACATTGGAAGTGATGAGATTCTGAGTGAGAGTGGTGATAAGGACTTTGTGTGTGAACGATGTGGTGGAAAGAGTATGAATGAAAATAACAACAAATTGAAACTGGAATCACCTAGGGTAAGAACAATTCAGACCGTTTCCCAATGGAATTCAAGAAAGAGAACACATTGGAACGATGGGAAACGGGCCAGAGGGAAGCGACCAAAAACCCAGGTGAGAGTTACATTTGTATATTCCTTGTAAATAATTTTTCCTACCTCTTACCTGTTTCATGCATACATTTACCATAATGCATTGAGGACAATGCATGAAATAAGTGTGGGGGAGGGTTTACTAACATAGGATACATAGGATTTTCTTTTCTTTATAGGATTTTAATTTTTTTTAGGACTTTTATTTTTCTTTTTAGGTCTTTTATTTTTAGATTTTATTTTTTCTATTTTTAGATTTATCTTTTTTTAGATTTTCCATTTTCTTTTTAGATTTTGCTTTTCTTTTAGAAAAATATAAATAAAAATAAAAAAATAAAAATAAAAACTTTTTGAAATAAGAAGATAAAGTTTTGATTTATTTTTAAGAAAATTAAGATGTATCTTAGAAATTAAGAAAGCCTAATTATGACATCTTAAACTTAGTTGAAATAATAGATCTTGTTTGAAAATTATAGGCTAAGTAAGTAAAATTGAGGAGATATTTTTATCTTGCATTTTTTGCCTTAGATAATATGCACTTTACACTTACACATTTCTTGGGATGGAAACAAAGACCAAAAATGCCATATATATATATAAAAAAAAAAAAAAGAGAAAAAGAAAAAAAGAAAAAAAAATATATAAATAAAAGATCACTTATTAAGCTGGGAAATTGTGCCTCAAGAAGCATGATTATTCACGCCTAACGGTGATTAAGAATAATCCCTCTTAGTTTTGTGGCCTTTTTCACTCGAGTCCTTAAACCCGAGGGATGTTTCCTCATCTGGTGCCCTAAGACCATCTGGTTTGGGAGTCATCGGTTATAGACTCGCTACATGGGTGAATTAGAAAGCCTAGACTAAGGGAAGATTAAATAAAAAAAAAGAATATAAATAAATAAATGGCTTGATGGTTGGAGTTGAAATCCCAGAAACCTTCACTGTGCACGGTGTGCATACTATCTAGGTTTTATGAAAGATAAAAATATTCAATCCAATTTTGAATTCTTACCTTAATTGAAGACAAGATCTTGCATGGATACTAAGCTTAAGGAAGAATGATTATAGGTGGACTTATGACCTAGGATCACTTATATTTTCGCAAAATAGTTCGTAAACTTGTCTCTTATTCAAATGCGTTTTCAAAATACTAACATTTGTCTTCTTTCTTTATGGATTTTGTGGGTGTAATCCGCTGAAAACCCTCAGGAGACAACACTCCTCCTCTAGGGTAACCTAGAGGTTTAACGGCTTGTTGCACATGCTCAGTGCAATCGCGTCACCTGCGAAAGTGGTGTAATAAATTGTTAGTTAGGATTTTATTTTCTTTTTCTTTGTTTTTGCTCGGGACGAGCAAAAGAATAAGTGTGGGGGTGTGATTAGTATCCAAAAGTGCATATTTTACATCATAACTCCCATGCATATTACAAATAAATATGTGATTTTTACTCCTCTTCTCTACATATTTGCAGGTACCCATTCTAATGGAGAGATATCCAAATAATCACTTAATTAGCACTAATTAAGTGATTAATCAAGATTAAGGATAAAGCCAAATCTCAATCCAGATCTAGAGAGATCCGCGCAACAAACTGAGAATCCAAGTAGTCCACGTGGCTAACAACTTCGTAACGGATCTCCACCAGAAAATCTGGGCTCAACGGCCCAGATCTTGCCGCGCCCATGCCGCGCCCCCGCGGCAATCCTGGGGCCGTTGAGCCCCAGATTTTGCGCCAACAACCTTGCTTCTGGATCCTTCAGCTGGGGCCTATAAATACTCCACTTCACCTGCGAGCAAAAACTGATCAGAGAAGAGAGAGGGTTTAGTTCTAGGTTTTGTATTTTGATAGTTTTTGTTTAGGTTTTTTTAGCTCTCTATGATCTTCTTCTCCCTAGATTTCATTGCAAGAGAGATTTGTATGAGAGAGAGAGCTTGTATCAACAAGGAGTGACAACTTGGAGCTATACAAGGATTGATCCATTCTCTACATATCTACTTGAGCTTGATTCTAGTTTGTCTTCTTCACTTGCTTTTATTTTGCTTTGTTACTTGCTTTGTTAATTTCTAGCAATTTAATCATGCTTTGTTTTCTTTTTGTAATGGCTAGTAGCTATTTCTTGTTCCATGTACTAGCTAACCACTACTCTTGCTACTACTAACTCATGGGTGATTGCTTTACTTAATCTTGCAATTTGTATGTTCTTCTCTTCTCCGATGGGTTTCTTTTCATTTCTTGGCAAGAATCTTGTTGTAACTCTTCATATGATTCATGTGTGCCTCATGTAGAGCCTAGTCTTTGAACTAGTGCCTTGATGGAACATGGAGATGGAAGCACCAATATGCTAATTAGATGTACACTTCTTTATGTCGGATCTTGAATGTTGTATGTTCTACATAAGCATCCCTTGAGTGTATCTCTTGTGATTCTATTAGTGAAAGTCTATCTTGTAGGCCGTTGACCATCTATGGAGGCTACAAGACAAGTCCAAGAATGAATCCCCATCATCATAGTGAGAAAGTAATTAGATCACATGCAAGACATATCCATGCCAATGAATTAACATGAGGCACGCATCACTATCACGGAGTTTAGTGAGTTTAGCAAGGTAGCAAGGTTAGCTAGTCATGGATTTCTTGCATTCCAAGTTTTCTTGATTTTGATTTCTTTTTAGTTGTTAATCACAATCCAACCTCAATCTTGATTTTCTCCCAATTTCCACCATGAACATATCCACCAATTCTTTTCTTTGTTTTTCTTTTGATTCTTTATTCTTTTAAACATAGAAGAAGTCTAGTTTGATTTTCTCACGTGTACGTAACGTTTCTACACTAGCTCTCCTTGTGGTTCGACTCGGTATAGCCTTGTGCTATAGCGGAGACAAGAAAGGGTACATCAAATACATTTGCATCATAATAAGTACACCTTTTCCCGTCTCTAATCAAAACCATTCTTCTTCTTTGGGGACAACATCGGCGAGAACGATCACATCTTGCATGACGGCGATTATAAGTGGCTTCGCCAAATAGGGGGTAGGAAATTCTTTCTTCCCAATATGGAGAGAATATATCCTTTATCGTATCTCCAGCACATGGCTATTCCCCGGGCAATGCAATGGGAGCTTGCCCGATCTGTCCCTAGTGTCTCGCTCGGCATACTGGGCGCCAGGAAGGTACACCCTGGCGGACACGGGAAGGAAGTTTTTGGCTTGTTTTCTAGATTATTCAGGTCCGAGTACCCAGTAGGGGAAACTCCTCAGCTCAGCACTACCTTCATTAATGAATTCATGAAGGTGGGGGGTGACTTTCCCGTTGACTTCCGCCCACTTGGGTGGGTTCATTCCTCTGACAATCCTTGGTGGGGCAAGATGGTGGGCTTTGTCCTCGCCGAACTCGGAGGTCTGTTAGACCAGGTGGGACTGTACCAAGCGGTCAGGGCTGTGCAGTATGGCATCCCGCAGAGTTCCCACAATTTTTACGGGATTCTGGAGCATTACAACAACCCTTTGACGGGGACATTCTTCACTCCGGTCGGGAAATGGGGCTCGTCCTGCATGAACTATATGAAGTTTCGGGGCTGGTTATGGAGATGCCCCTTATGAGGAATACGTCCCAACTTCCGAGGAGCTTTATCTCTTGAAGAAAGAGTGCCCTCGGGTATATGAGACTTACTGGGAAGTGTTATGTCACTTCCACATCTGCGGCCAAATAACCTCCTGGAGAACTAGGGGAGTTAAGCAGATGTCTTGGGCGAGCTACCTGTTTAATGGTATAACTGAGAAAGATCACTCAGTGACCATTCTAGCTCCCAGCTCCGATGAGGAAATCGCCGAGAGGATTAACGCCTCTGTGAGTTCTTACACCACAGAGTCGAATGAAGACACTTTCAAACCTAACACGGTTTTTGAAAGTTTCCATCACCAGGCCCAGATCCCCATTTCTAACCGGGCACTACTGGCGGGCTTCCTTATGCTGTGGTTGAAACGCTGTGTAGTGCCGACACTGCCGCATGAAGTGATTGTCGCCGACGTGGTGTATCCGGCGGTGCTGTTGGCCTACGGTAGGTCCATCGCTCTCCTTCCAGCAATGGTGGCTGGAATCGAAAGCGGATTGCGGGCCCTGACTCAGAGCCTGTGCAAAGTGGAGGCCATCGTCGACTCCCACGGTAGACCGGAGGTTGACTCGGAGGGGAGGCCGAGAGTAAAGACCCCTAACCCCCGGGTCGAGCTTCCCTACACGTACCTAATGGCTTGGTACATTACACTGTCCCTCGCTGATGACGCCAGTATCTCGATCCGAGGGGTTTGTCCCTTTTGTGCAGCGGCTGGAGAGCTCGAGCTGGTCCAACAACTATATGTTCTATGTTCAGAAGTGTATTCTGAACGCTTCAAATTACCATCTCAACCGTTGCTTCCCCGATATTACAGATGCTGCTTATGGGGATAAATTTGCTGACCTCGCAGGTCCGGATGACTTCACGAGGTTGCCGTCGGGAGTCTTCTGGTGGCTTATCAACATTCGGCCCGGGTATCTGCTCTTCCAGCAAGGGAACTCATGCACCATTAAGCCATATATGCCGAATCATTTTTTTCCGACAGTTTGGTTACGATCAACTGTATATCGGCAACCCTAAGGCCCAACTCGCCTTCAGTGAAAATTTGTTTGAAGGTGCCCGGGCCTGGTATTACAGCGTGGCTGGGGGGACAAAAGCTCTTTATAGCTTGCCTCACAAGACGCCAAACTGTTATGCAGGCCTTGGTTTCTGTACTTGGTACTTTCAGGCTAGCAAGATACCTGGATACTCAATGGAGCGTTCATGCATCAAGAGCATTAATGCGTCCTATGAGGAGAAATTGGCATCCAACAAGTGCATGCGGGGTATTGATGAATACCAGGCGGCTAAGAGGGAAGCCAGAGGGGAGACGCGGGTGGAATCGAGAGCAGCAGCATCTAGGGAGCAGCCTGCTAGAAGGCGTCGACAGGCGGTGCCTAAACGTCCTCATGGCGCTACTCTCCATGCTGAGCCGGCCCCGAAGAAGGCCAGGAAAGACTCAGGGGCTGAAACTTCAATGCCTGAGGCCGTCCCTTCCGGTGTTGAGGAGCAGAAGGAAGAAGAGGAGGAGGAAGACGAAACCCCACTCGTTCGCCCTTGGGGACTGCGCAGCAGGGGTCCCGCGATTTTTGAAGAAGGGGAGCTTGCTGATGATCCCACTGCAACCGATGAGGCTGAGCAACTTGAGGCTGATTTGATGAGCAGGGATGATGTTGAGATTCCAGGGGCCTCAACTCAACCAGGGTCTTCTTTGACCCACGAGAGGAGGGATGAAGCGCAACAGCCTGGCTCTCCTGCTATACTGATGCCCAGCTCGAGGGTAGCTGACCCCAGTCCTACTACTGGGGTACTTGGTGGCAAGGCTTCGGCTGCCGAGGCCTCTTGTGTTGCATTGTCGTCTTCATCGTCTGAGGATGATGAATATTCTTCAGGCGATGAGGTCGATTTTGGCGATGAACCCGCTCCTCCAGATCCGAGTAAATTCTCACATATCACGGAGGAGGAAATATATGGGCGTGATACGGTGACGGCGTCGCCACTAGCGGCAACTGCTCCTGCTGAAGGTACTCTCTTTGTCTTTTTGACCCAGTTGCACTTTTTAACTAGGAAAAAGGTTCTCTGACGTCCTCCCTTTAATTTTATGTTGCAAGGTTGGCCGTGGATAGCGAGGCTGCGACTTCCTCCCATATCGAGGTGATGATACAGGAGCTGGCCCAGCGGGAGGGTGTTGAGACTGCTGCTGAGATGCCTCAAGAGAGGGCAATTATTGAAGTCGGGGAAACTTCCACCCTACAAGATTTGCCCAGGAACTTGCCATCTTTGGACCCTCGGCTTGGTAAGGAAATATTGATGTCTTGAATATTTTCTGTTTGTTGTCATGGCTGATGTTCTAGTAATCTGCAGAGAGCGCTGAGGGAGCTCAGGCAGAGGAACTTACGATCAGCGTCGGCCCAGAAGGCAGCACAATTCAAGTCCCGACTGAGGGCTCTGAAGAAGTCAAGTTTGCTACTACTTCAGTCGCTATGGAGACTGCTACGACAGTGACTGCGCCAGACGTATCGACGACTATCTCGGCTTCTGTCGCACCTGTTGTTGATCCTACTCCTGCACGGGACGAGTTGATTCCCATCCCTCGCCCTATAATAGAAAGAGGATCTGGGAGTGCATCAGCAGAGTTCTCTCCAGCCAATGATATCATGGAAGAACTGACACGTCAAATGGTGCAGCAATTCTTTGCTTCCATGCGATCATGTATTTACCTCATCCTCTCTGGGGGCAGTTCTTTCGAATTTGCCCGAGTGCTTCTTGAGAATTTGATCGAGAACATCAGTCATACTGGAGGTCCTTCACAGGCTAGGGCGTGTCTGCTGCTGGTAGAGCAGTTGGGGAGTGATCTGAAAGAGCTTAAGTCTTTGGAAGACGCTGGCTCAGTTCACGAGGCCCGGGCAACCCTGACTAGGCTTCTTGCTGCTCAAGAACAAGAGCGAAAGGAGATGGAGGAAAGGATAGCTGAAGAGACCCACCATCTCTAACATTTTCAGGCTGACCATCAAAGGCTGATTGGCGATTCAAGGAAATCTGAACTCGTCATGCAGAGCGCAGAGCAGGTTATTATTACTGCGCGGGCCACCATAGCTAAAGCAGAAGCCTTGATTGCAATCAATGAGCAGAAGCTTGCCACTGCCAGGAAGAAGCTGAAAGAGCTGGAAGCTGTCAAGACGCAGGTTGAAGAAGACCTCTCCACTCACTCCTCCAGGTTGGAATATCTACGAGCGCAGCTGGCTGCGAGGAGATTTTTTGTCCGATGAGGAGCTGCGGGTCCAGGCTCTCATGGAGGCTGAGAAATCACGTCAGCATGAGATACATCGCCTCCGAGAACAAATCCAGTCTTTGGCTAATCAAGATTATTAGCCTCCTATCTCTTTTTTTTTAAGGAAAGAACACTCAATTCATCAAGAGTGTTTGTATCACTTTTATCATTTTTGGCTCAAATAATAAAAGTCTTGAAATTTTGCTCCATCGTCATTGTTCCACTGTAGATGAATCCAATTTCCTAGCGGCAGTCTTTGGCTGCGATCCTTGACTGACGGTGAATAATGAACTTAGGTAGAACTGAGTTCTTGGGCGGAGCGCGGCTCTGATTTATAGGGAGACGCGGTCCTAAGAAACGCGACTCTGACCTGTCAATTGAGACGCGGTTCCAGTTGGCGCGAAGGACGCAGCTTTGGGTGCGGCTCCCTGGCCGCAGTCCTTAACTCTGCCCAAGTACAGAATTGAGGATGTCGTGGGGACGTGGTCTTATGCTCCTCAAAACTGACGCATAGATATGAGGATGCGACACTGGGTCCTTGACCTGGTGCAAACTCAAATTATATTGAGTTTATGATAGGAACACCATTATCATCTCGCCATGTAGACGCAGCTCCAAGATACTTGTGAATGCCATAGGCCTTCTCCGTTGAGGACGCAAGTCTCAGGACGCAGCTTTCCACTTTTATGTGATTTTCAAGCGCGACCCCCAGAATGGATCCCTCTTGCTGTGAAGGGATGCAGCTTTGAATCACTCTGAGAGACGCGATTGCAGTTCTCTTGACTGGGATGAAAAGGGACGCCATTTTCGAATTCGCAAATGGACGCCAGTTCCTGGAAGCGGCTCTCGGGCCTGCGTTTGGTGCAACTTCCCAGGCGTTACATGTAGCTTGTCATAAAGATTTCGTTGGATCTTTAAATGTCAAGTTAAGATTGACGATTGGGGGACTCGCATCATCCGATATTTCCCGAAGCGGTAGTCCACGCGTCAACCCTTCAATAGGTTCAGGCATTAATGCCTTTAAATGCCAAATCAGCGCTGGAGGTTGGAGACTCGCGTCTTCGATGCTTCCCGAAGCGATAGTCCATGCGTCAGCCCGTCATTGGGCTTTGACATTCGTGCGGGAATAAAGGCTGACGGTTCTGATTAGCGAGCCATTAATCACAGGCTTTGTGGTTTGCCTATAAATAGGGCTCAGCTTCACCTTTTAGCAGTCCATTACTTAGACTGCTTTCCTTTGAGAGCGAATGCTCTAAGCGATTCTGCCTTTTCTCTTCAAGGACTTGTATCTGGGACTTGCCTCCATGGATGATGATGATCCGGAGCTATCATGCTTCTGTTTAATCTCTCCAGAAGATTATCACTGTCAAGTGATTTCAAGATCAAGAAGCGTCTCCTTGAGCACCTTTTATATCCGCGCCTTGATGCAGAAAGTTTAACCCTTAATGGGGGTTGCTGCGGGTATGACTTCCCGATCTGCCTTGAAATTTTCAGCCCTTACGGGGTTGCAGTTTTGCTATCTCTTAAAGAGATCCATCTTCTTGACTTTCTTCTGAAGTCTGTTTGGTGCGCCCACCTTTTGGGAGTTGCGCCATTCAGAAAGCTCTGACTCAAAATTCTTCTGGACGCGAGTATAATAGACTTTTGTACCTGGGCTTCGAACTTTACATACAAAGCTTGCGTCTAAGGCTGTCGACTTAGAAGAATTTCAACCTCGGTTGAAAGTTTCAGGCATGAATTTTGCAACCCCTGTTTGTCAAACAGGGAGACGGCAATTTTCACGTCTGATTCTCTTAGCGCCTCATACCTTAGACGCGGATGCAAAACCAGACTGCGTCTGAATTCTGTGTGTATCACAGCTTTGGTCGCGTCTGTTTCTGCCGCCGCAGAAGTTTGGTTTACTGCACGGGTTATTCCTGCGTCTGAAGTTTTCAACAATAGCTGCGTCTGTCACTTATTTTTCTTGTTGCAATATACTAAGTTTCAGATCTTCTAATTTTTGTTTGCTTCTTGCAGGTAGGCTTGATCATCCTTTTTTATGTTCGCTGGGCCCTTGGGAGAATATATCGGCCAGCGAACTTGGTCGATGGTCGACCACAGGAGAAGAAGTCATGGCTCCCGTCTTCGGTAGACGGGGATCGGACCCTCGCCAAGATCTCTTTGAATTCAATGCACCAGTCATGCTTCTTGGCATGGCATGGTCAGAGTGAGGATGGCGGTGGATATAGTGGTGGGTATCGTCTTGGATTCTCCCTTCACCTACCCCAGAAGTGACATCGATGAAAACTCCATGCTCATTGGATGACTTTCTGGTGGTGGAGATGTTCATCAACGAAGGATCATACCCCGCCGCTTCGAATGGTCAGGTGGAATCAGAAGATTTTGCTGCCTTTCGACCTCAAAACACCATTGTTCTTGGTCAACGATGGGCTCTTTCAATGTTTACATCATGCATCGTGGTGCAATCAGCTTCCAATCGTCGCCACAGTGTTCAATCCTACTTTGGCGCCCTTCCAAACATCTTGTATTTGGAGTGATGAATCCTGCTTCAAGGGGTGAGTGCAACCTTTGAGAGAGAGGGACTTCTTTGTACCCCTGTATTGTAACACTCAATCTTATTGTATAAGAGAGTGTTTTGTATCACTTTCATATATCTGGATATAAATAAAGTGACACTTTTTTTTCTTTCTATTGTCTTGAACTCTTTTTTTTTTTTTAAGTCAGACAATAGAAGCAAAGAATCTTTGACCTGTCAAAACTATGATGATAATCTTAACAAGTCAAATTTTATAGAGAGAGATCCTATTTCAGGAACTCAACAAAGCTGTCAGAGGTGTAATATTAACTTGACAAGGGATAAGATAATTTTTATGGACCTGCCACTTTATAAAAGAAAGTGACAGGTGGAACTTGTACCCCCAGGGAAGATGAACTTTTATCAGAGGTTTGAGATTAACTTGATTAAGATCAGCGGGAGTTAATGAGAACGCTGTTAATGGTGTAGTGTTAACCTAACAATGTTTTTAGGTAGACTTGTTGTTCTGTGGAGGAGAATAACAAGTGAATCTAGACTCGCGTGGGATCTAGGAAAGTTTTTACCATTAGAGGTGTAACGGGTTGAAAGTAGTCTTGTCAGAAGTGTGATGTTAACTCGATAAGGATGTAAGTCTGAGGTGTGATATTAACTTGACTCAAAAGCATTTCAGTTTTATTTGGGAAAACTGGAAGCGTCACTGTCATAGGTGTGATGTTTAACTTGGCAGTGAGGTAATGCTAGAGGTGTAATTTTGAACTTGGCATTGGTCACCTCGACCTTAACAAGGAAGTCCGAGGGAAAGTCATGGCCTTAAGTGTATTGTTGAACTTAGCAATGACTTGGATGCTAGAGGTGTAGTATTAAACTTAACATCGTTCATTTTAGCTTCAATCTGGAAGTCTGAGGAAAGATGACTGTCAGAGGTTTAACATTGAACTTGGCAGCAACTTGATTACTGTTAGAAGTGTAATATTAACTTAACAGTAATTTGTCAGAGGTGAGGTATTAACTTGACAAAAATTGGTTTGCGATACGAGCAATTTGAGGGCCTGCCATTCTATTGATGAGAATTGACAAGTGAAGTTTGGAGTGCCAGAGGTATAGTGTTAACTTGGCAAATTTGCAGGTTCGTTACTCCATGTAGAGTTGACAAGTAAAATTTGTACTCGATAGGGAGTATTGAAAATTTTCATTACCAGAGATATAGTGTTAACTTAGCAATGACTGTATTTTGTAGACCTACCATTCTGTGTATGAGAATTGGTAAGGGATTTTGGAGGAGAGGATGGAATTACATCCACTTAGGATTTTTAGCAAATCCTCAGCTATCAACGGATTTGATGTGCTTTTACCAACTACCGTTTGAGTTGGGCTAGCCATGCTATTTCCGTCAGCATAGTGAGTTGTCAAAAACTTATGTTGGGCTTAGAAGCCAACATTTTCCTCTGTCCTTAGTCGTCGGAGGCGTCGGATGTTAATGAAGATGGGAACATTAGAACCCAGGGTTTTTAGCAAACCCTCAGCTATCAACGGATTTGAGGTGCCTTTACCAACTACCGTTTGAGTTGGGCTAGCCATGCTATACCTCTCAGCATAGTGAGTTGTCGAAGACTTATGTTGGGCTTAGAAGCCAACATTTTTCTCTATCCTTAGCCGTCGGAGGCGTCGGATGTGAATGAAAAGTTCTTCTTGTTTTGATCAGAGGTGTACTTTTAACTTGATCAGAGGAGTACTATTAAGGATAGTACTTCTTCAAGAATCTGCCATTGATCGGCATTATGAGCGTATCGCCATTTGAAGTTATAAGGCGATATAATCCATTTGAGTAGACTGACTCTACTACAAATGGTCCTTCCCATTTGGGCTGGAATTTTCCTTTTGTCTTATGTGTCATCACCATAGGTCTTCTGACGGCTAAGACAAGGTCGCCTTTCTTGAAAGTTCGCACTTTAACTTTCTTGTTGAAGGCTCTGATAATCCGGGCTTGGTAGAGCTCGATTTGTTGTTGGGCCTGCAGATGTTTATCATCCAAGGCCTCCAATTCTTGGAGTCGTTGTCGATGCTTCTCCTCTGTTGTCAACTCCGCTGTCAAGGCGATTCGTAGAGATGGAATTTGGATTTCCAGTGGAAGCGGCTTCACACCCATATACCAAAGAAAATGGCGTAGCTTTAGTTGGGGTTCGCACAGTTGTGCGATAGGCCCATAAGTATTCACCTAGCCTGTCGTCCCAGTCACGTTGACTTTTCGAGACGAATTTCTTGAGAAGTTTGCTGATGGTCTTGTTGAAAGCTTCTGCGAGACCATTAGCGGTGGGGTAGTATGCCGTTGAGGATACACTCTGGATTCTGAATTTCGCGCAGAATCTCTGGAAAGCCTGGCTGATGAACTGGGGTCCATTGTCGTGGACGATTCGCCGAGGTACCCCAAAACGGTAAATGACGTGATGTTTAACGAATTTGATCACATTAGATGACTTCACCTCCTTCAAAGGGACGGCTTCAGCCCATTTGGAGAAGTAATCGGTTATGGCTAAGATAAACCGATATCCTTTTGATGATGGTGGGCTAATAGGGCCAACTACATCCATGCCCCACATCTCAAATGCCAGGTAGAAGTTGTAGAGTGAAGGTACCCTGGTGCTTGATGGATGAAATCGCCATGTACTTGGCAGGCGTGACATCTTTTGGTATAAGAGATAGCGTCAGCAATCATCTTGGGCTAATAATATCCCAACCTTTGGAGTCGATATGCAAGTTTTGGGCCAGGTTGATGGGCTCCACACATTCCATCATTGGCTTCTTTCAACACCTCATGTGCCTCTTTTTGTGAAAGGCAGCGAAGCAAGATCCCGTCATGCGATCGACGATACAGTGTTCGCGTAGTCGCATTATAGTAGAATTTGGGGGCTTTCCTTCGAATGGCAGCCGCTTCTTTGGTGTCCTCAGGCAGGATGCCACATAAGACATAGTCGATATAGGGGAATCGCCAGTCTCTAGGCTCTAGACCGGTTGATGACTCAAGAGCTTCTTTGTCTTGACGATCTCCTGTTGGCTCCGGGAAGTCCTCAGGGGCAATTCTCGGGCAATACAGGTCGTGACTGTGGACAAATATTTTCTCTACTGCTCCAGTCGGAAGAGCTAAAGAAGCAGCAAGAGACGCCAGTGCATCTGCATGCGCATTTTGCTTGCGTGGTACATCGTTAATATAAAAGTTGGCGAACCTCTCGGCCATGTAGACAGTTGCGTTGTAATAGGGTACTAGGTCTTCATGTCTGACTTCGTTCTCCCCGCGAACTTGGCTGACGATGAGTTTGGAGTCACCATATGCCTCGAGATTTTTAACGCCAATCTCATCGGCGAGTTGCATCCCAATCAAAAGGGCATTGTACTCCGCTACATTATTGGAACAAGGCTCGGTTAATGAGACAGCCCGAGGAATTACATAGTTTTGTGGGGAGACGAGCACTACTCCTACCCCCCTACTATATGTTCCTTTGGGCTTATTCTGGATGCACCGTCAAAGAAAAGTTGCCACACTTGCCTTTCGAAGGATGTCTGAATCTGGCAGACTTCAGCGACCTCGTCTGGAAGATCCTCGTAAAGTTTGGCTGCTCTCGGATCTGGATATTCAGCCAGAAAATCCGCCACCGCTTGTCCTTTAATGGCCTTTTGTGGTAAAAAAGTGCATTTCATACTGGGACAGTAATATGGCCCATTTTGCCAATCGGCCATTTAACGACGATGGCTTTGTCATGAGTAACCTCAGGGGGTTGACTTTTGATATGACGTTTATAGTTTTGGCCTACCAAATAGTGTCGTATTTTCTGAATAGCAAACACCAATGCCA